>JBAMBQ010005667.1:0-43775 GCA_037044495.1 Stegana nigrithorax | reverse complement strand
CGTAATTGGAAGCATCTGTGGTAAGCTCAAAGGCTTTATTGAAGTCTGGAAAATGCAACATAACTTCGTCTGATACTAAGCAGTTTTTCAACTGTTTAAATGCTTCTACTGCTTGCGCGGATAGATTTAATTGGGTCTTTTTAGACAATGTTTTGGGGACTTAGCCCAACTCACCCCTAAGTATTTCGGTAAATGGTTTGGCAATTTGCGCGTATGCCTTAATGAATCTGCGGTAATATCCTGTCGTTCCTAAAAAGGAACGTAAATCGTGGACAGTCTTAGGTCGTGGCAAATTAATAATAGCTTCGACCTTTTTGGGGGTGGTGCGAATACCATTTTGTTCGACAATGATGCCAAGAAACTCTAATTTTTCCTTCATGAATTCGCATTTATCGAGTTGTACCTTGATTTTTAAGTTTTTGAAATACTCTTCTTTACTTTTATTAACAATTATTATATCGTCGGTGTAGACGTAACAACGAACACCGATATGTTACCTTAACACATCGTCAAGTGCACGTTGGAAAATGGCTAGCGCATTCCTTAGGCCGAAAGGCAACCGCGTGAACTCGAATTTACCATGGGCAACTGAAAACGCAGTTTTTTCAATGTCTGCTTCGTTAAGGGCAATTTGGTGGAAGCCGCTCTTAAGATCAATTGTGGAGAAATATTTATTAGATCCTAGATTGGCTAGGATAGTAGTGATATCCGAAATCGGATATTTGTCTGGTATGGTATCCTCGTTTAGTTTACGATAATCAATTACCATACGGAATTTTTCTACTCCTGAAGCGTCTTGTTTCTTTGGTACTATCCATACTGGGGAATTGTAGGGGGATTTCGATGGTCGAATGATGCCATCTGCTAATAATTCCTCAATTTGCCTATCTATCTTCTTCTTTAAAGGCATTGGATATGGGTAGGTTTTTGAATATATTGGTCTGTCGGTCTTTGTTCTGATTTCCGCTTGCACGTTGGTAACATAAGTGAGCTTTTTATCAGGCTCCGCGAATAATGTTGAACAAGCGTGGGCTAATTGTTCTAGTTTCTCACTATCTTCGGGGTCAAGATGGTTAATTCGTAATATGGTGTGCGCGATAGGATTCATTGGCAGTTGATGGATCGGGTACTTAAATTTATTGAGGAGTGTGAAATAATTTGTTTTAGTGAAGATTATTGCATTTAGTTTTTTTAGTGTGTCGTTACCTACTATGGCATCCAACGTCATCAGACTGGGTAAAATATAGAATTTAATTTTCATTGCCAAAAATATCAATATTAGCGTGGTGTGTAATTTGGACTTGCCCCCCAACTGAATCTACAGTAAAAGGCTTGTTAATTATGGGGTTTCGAATGTACTTTGGTGTAATGTAATTTTTGTTTGATCCGGTATCTAGCAAAAATTTTAGCTCGTTGCCTTTCTTCGTTCTAAAGCAGTAGTACGGTAACGAGGATGAGTTTAGTCTAAAAAATTAACGTTGTCATTTTCCAGTTTCTACTACCTCGACTTCTTCTTCGTACTCCGTAGAGTATAATTGCGGATCTTCCATATAGTATTCCTCCATATTCTCTGCTGTTTCCTGATCTTTTCCTGGCTCTGGAGTGGTTACCGCTTCTGTGTTAAATACTCTTTGTATCTTGCCTGGTTGCTGCGTATTTTGTGAGAGTGGACGTTTTGTGCCCTGATCATAGTACCTTTGTACTGGTCTATAATTTTGATGTGGTTGAAATGGTGGTGAGCTATTTCTTCCCTGTGGATTATATGGTTGATTTTGATAGTTTACTTGTTTTGTCTGGATAGATCTATCTATATCCATTGGAACTGGGGGTTTGGGTGGAAGTGGTGGTCTGAAGTTAGTTTGCCCTGCGTTCAAAGGTTGTCCTTGCCCATGCGGAGGGGCATAAGCTGGTTTGTAAAAGGGTTTAGGTGCAAAATTCGTGAGCTCTGGATAAAATAGACGAGTATTTGGGAATTGTGGATAACGTTTCTGTAGGTATTGGTGTTGTCGAGAAAAAGATTGTTGCTGAGACTGTTGTTGACGGTATTTGATTGGTGGTCCCTGAACTACACTATTTGCGTGGTTTGTTCGATAATTCATGTTTCCTAGTTTGAGGCACATATGGAGAGCTTGCGGTAGGCTAGTCGGCTCTCTTACACTCAACAGACTTGGTAATGCACCATTTAACCCTCTTATGAAGGTATCAAGGGCTTTTTCCCTGTAGGTGTTCGTCATGGCTGATAATTCTTCTTCTCCGATTTCAAGGCAATCAATTTTATCCAAAATTAGGGAAAGTATTTGATAAACTTGTTGGTAGAATTCTTCGACACAATTTCCTCGTTGAGCAAGAGTTGTCATTTGGTATTCGAGAGTACTGACGTCTCTCTTGTCTGAATAATGCAACATAAGGCATTTTTTTATCTTACTCCAATCTAATGGGGTACGGTAAGATTCTAGTGCCGCATCAGCTTCACCGATTATTTTATGTCGGATGGTATGTAAAATTGCAAAATATTTTGGCGTGTTTTTGTTTTGCCCGTACATTAGAAATATTCTATCTACCGGCTTTCTCCAAGAACTAAATTCTCCGGATTTCCCTGAGAATTTTCTTAAATACTTTACTACGTCTGGTACCCTTTCAGAAGCTTCTATGTTTCTGGTGAAATCTATTTCCTGCTCTTCCTCTAATTCTGCGCGTGGATTTAAAATATTTGACACTGTTTCAGCTATTAAACTTACAAGCTCTTTCTTCTGGTTGTTAGTGAATGTGGTGAGTATGAGAAGGGAAGAATTTTCACTTCTCAATGTGCCTTAATTTAAATTTGCCATCGTTGCGCTAATATCTTCTTCCGTCATTTTTATTATTATTATTTTTTTATTATAATTTTTTCTAGTTTTTTCCTTTCACTTTCTTCACTTAGTTACTAATTGTAATTTCTTATTATGTTATTGTAAATATTTTTTCTTTGAATCTTTGTTACTTTAATATTATCTGGGATATCGCTTACATTAGGGAGATTCCGTCCATTTCGTCTTATTTCCGTCGTTTGCTTCCAGTGGTGTTCCTTATTCTTCAGTTTTTTTCCTTTTCCGATTTTTGGCTAATGGTGTGAATTTGTCTTCTTGTTGATTCCTGGTATTGATTCACTTCTTTCGTTTATGATTTGTGGTTTAGTTAAATTTCTTCTGACTTGTTATATTTTATTTTATTTTTCTCTTTATTTTTACTTTTATTTTTACTTTATTTTTATTTATATTTTTATTTTTACTTTTACTTTTTATTTTTACTTTTACGGTTTCACTTATTTATCCGTAGGTGTTTGTCTTTTCTCGCGTGGCAGGATCGTACAATCCGTCCTTTTCTATACACGATTTGTCGCGATTACTCGGGGGCCAACTATGAGAGTTTATAATCTTTATGGTAGCCGCGAATTATGTTTTTTTTTCGAACAATAAACGCGGTCCCTGCTCGGGCGCCAATTAAGAAATTCACTTGAATTGCTTTTAAAAAAAAATAGGTTTTATTTAACAGCACTATGTGCTTACTTTGTTTTTGTGTTACACTTGTGTTTTAATTACAATTATAATTTTTACAGCACTAATAGGTTTTATTTAACAGCATTATGTGCTTACTTTGTTTTTGTGTTACAGTGTTTAATTACAATTATAATTTTTACAGCACTTTGTGCTTTTCTTTACTGAGTTCGATACATACTAAACTTTAAAGTCTTACTTAAAGTCTAACGACACCTCTCTTCGTCAACGTGCTTGTTATGGTCACATTGAGTTTTCACGTGAATGAAATTTGAGTCACAACTCGAACGGAAGGTTCGCAGACATAGCGTCAGCAGAATAATGTGGGAAACGAAAAGTCAAATCTTGCAAATGTTAGGTGATTGGGTGAATGAACTGATAGTACTTATGTAAACGAATGGTTTGGCTGTTAAGGGAATGTTTTAACTTATATACTATGTCAGCGCATCTCATACAAACTGCATGCGAAATTAAAAGGAGCGTGAGTTGGAAGGCAAACTGCTATAATTTTCCCATAATTCACAGTGGCCAGAGAATACATGAATATTTTCTGCTCTTTGTGTTTGTTTTTCTTTTCATTGCTATGCATGTGCTGCTCGCATTCAGGCTTTGATAAGAACTGCTTGTCTTTATTTTGATTTCGGTTTCTATTTTGATGTGAATCATCTTTTGTCTCGCCCTGGCGTGTAACATGTCTTAGCTCACTGTAATGAAATGAAAATATGAGCTAACGTTGCCAAATTTCCCTGTTGTTGTTGCTAACATTCCGATAACCAGCTTACTTTCCCATAACCGGACAAATTTTATAAATACAGTCAAACTTTTATAACTCGAACTTCTCTAACTCGAATTTTCTATAACTCGAACTAAAACAAGTGGCAATAGCGTTTAGGCAGCAACTAACATACAATTCTGCTTCCGTAACTCGAACTTCCATATCTCGAATTTCTCCATAACTCGGAACAAAAATTTTGGCATGTGCATTCTCTAAATCGAATTTTTAGGGGAAATCTCCGATTAGTTTCATGTTTTGTATTTTGTTTTGAGTACCTTACACTCGGGGAAATTCCTTAAATTAATGCTTTACTTCTTCAATTTGTTTTTACTTCTAATCAATGTGAAAAACAGTGAAAGATTACATATTTGCCATGGCGCCAAAACTTGTATTAAAATGTTTATCATGTAACAAAAGCTTGGAACATTGACGTCAAAAATCAAAAGATTGCGAATTGTTTCAAAAAAGATGGATTCGGCCAATGATCTAAATGGGACGAAGAGGACGACATACCCCTAATTTTTTTGCGTCACATTGAAGAAAATCGAAACATGATAGAAGTTGATTACGAGACATGGGTAACAGTAAATAAAATAAATTCCAATGATATTCCTCAGCATTATATTAATATGGATAATAAATTTTGCACATCACAGTTTTCTACAGACGAAGACATTATTGAAGATTATAGTTTTGAATTAGTGGATCCGATTTTAAGTGCACCGGAAAGTGAAGAGTATTCGGTGAAGGAAATCATTCATCATCCCTCATTGAAAACACTGATGTTCATTATAAGGCTCTGAACAAATAGTAAATTTTCAGGGACTAAATTCTGATTTTTTTAGTACTCTGTGCATTAATTGTCAGCAGCTTCAGTTGGCTTGTCTGTGTGTCGCGTTTAAGCATTTTCAACTGCAATTAAAAAAAAAATATATAAAATAATATATACTAATATGTACATAAATTAAAATAAGGAATATTATTAAAAAATAAAAAAAAATTCTTTCCGACAGCAGGTTTCGAACCACCAAAACCGTCGCTCGATCGATTGCGCTACAGTCCATGCTTAAAACACGCTGCTTAACACGTATTATAAAATATTTTTTTATAATTTCGGCTGAAATTTTGGCTGAAAACTGGAGCGGATTTCAACCGATAGTCTTGGTTGTAGACATTATTAAATGTCAAAATCTATTTGATATTTAACCATTCATTTCTTATCAAATATCAAAAACCTACCCTAAAATCGACAAACTTTACACTAAGCATTAGTGCGAGCAGCATATGAATAGGCAGACAGGGAAAAAATATCATTTGAAATCTCATCAAAACCGCATACACAAAAAAAAAATGTGTGTGTGGCTAAGCACACGCTTGGTTTGATGGGAAACATGAATTATTCAATAGCAGATTTATATAAATAATATACATAGAGAGCGAGACAAAAATAAAATATTCAATTTAATTTAAATGTAAGTAAAGAAATTCACTTTCAATATTTTCATATATCCCCAGCAAGATTTGAACGCATGCCGCAAATTAATTAAAAACAAAAATAGAAAACCTACTCGAAAAGTTTCCGCCACAAAATTTGAACCCAGATCCTCGTTCATGTTGGTTAGTGCCTACACACACTTAGCCAACGAGCTTTCCAACTTACCATTGCTTAATCATGTATTTAGTGTAGGCAAAAAACCATTGTAATGGAAAAGCACATTGTGAGTGCTAGCAGATGGACGCCAATTCACATGTTCAATTTTGTGACCTGTTAAATTTTGCAAATTTACAAATTGATTAAAAAAAAAAAAAAAAAATCCAACTCAAAAAACATCCGCGACAAGATTTGAACCCGGGTGCTCGACTACATGGGCCAATGTATTTACACACTGAGCCATCGACCCCTGTAGCTGGACGTTGCTTAATCATGTACAGCCAAACTTCCCTAACTCGAATCACCATTATCCAGAGAAAAAGTTCGACTTATGGAGACTTCGATTACAGAATTCTTTTTTTAAGGTTTGTTAAAAGAAGCTTCCCCTCGGGTATTACAATCTCGAAGAGATGAGGGGGCCTATTAGGTGAGCTGTATAGGAACCAATGGCATGTCAGCCAATGGAACTATGCAATTCACTAAAGCCAAAAGTAATCCATATGGTGTATCCTGAATGGTCCCAGTGATTTCTCAGGGAATAGGAGAATGACGAAAAATTCTCTCTGAAGCTCTAAACCACACCGGCGGGGTTAAAACGCTATGGGGTTGCTCCCAGGAATAAAAAGCAAGGGAGTATGTTTCCTGACAGGTCCTACTGACCCCTGAGGAAGTAGGACTATGACGAAAAGAATGCCCTCCGAAGTTCTACTCCAGCCTGGCGGGGTTAAAACGCTATTGGGTTGCTCCCAGAAATAGAGAGCAAAGGAGTATGTTTCCTGACTGGTCCTAGTGACGCCTCAGGGAGTAGAAGGATGACGAAGACAAGCTACTACAATCCCCAGGGCAACCTACCAGCTCCCACAAAAAGGAAGTGCCACGGAAGTCCAAAGACGAATTGAAAGCGAAAGCTAGATATAAGGCGGCGCCTAAAATCTGTGATAGGTTGGGCTCAAAAAGCAACCTCGACTCTGAAGAGGTAAAAAGGTTGGATTGGGCTTGCCAGATAGTGGAAGAAAGCTGCGCGTATCTTTCGAACAACCCAACTATTAAGTCGACTAACTCGCAATATGCGATGTCCAAAAGACAACATTCGGGTGAAGATGCTAAGCCGGCACCAAAAGACGTATGCATGCGGCAGCAGATCGATAAAAGCCAAGCTCGTCCAAGGAGGCCGCCAAGGTCAGGGATGTACCCAAACGACTTCTGATTGTGGCACTGATTGATCGAAGCGAGCATCTTGGAAAAATGACAATAGAGCAGTGGAAGAAGGTGGAGATGAAGCTGCTAGAGGTCATGATCGAGCAGACGAATACGAAGCCAACCGGTTTGGCACCGTCTTTTGACGGAGCGGGCTGGCTAAGCGGAGTAAAAATCATCAAATGCAAAGCCGAACCAACCCTGGAGTGGGTGAAAAGTGCAGTGAGCTCACGACAAGATCTGTGGAGCGACGCAAAGCTCGAGATAGTAGACAGAGCCAAAATATTATTGGTACCCAAAGTCAAAGTGCTGATACCCAGAGTCGTTCCTCAGGATTCAGCTCTGCGACTGCTACAGTGGCAAAACCCAGACGTCCCCACGGATGACTGGATTGTTCTCTATGTGGCATCAGCAAAGGCGGCGGAGGCCGACGCCGGACAAAAGTACGTCATTCAGATCAATAAACAGGCTGAAGACATTCTCTACCCATGGTGTAATAAAATGGCATGTGGCGTAGGTAGCGTATACCTGTGACTCAAGAAACGCCATCCAGCCGATAAAAACAAGAACACTCCAGAAGCTGGTGAGGTTGAAAAATATTTAGTTATCGACTCCATGCTAGAGGCTACCCGGAGCCTGGCATTAGACGACAAAGGTACAGAAGATCCGGCCAGTGCAACCGACTCTGCTGGAAAGCCAACAGCAACCGATGCTGAAGGTAATTTAGATAAACCTGCATAAAAGCAAACTATCATCAGCGGAGCTCCTAATAAATCCAGATGAGGGCTCCTATGACATAGCCCTAATTCAGGAGCCGTGAATAGCAGCAGGGAACACGGTCTCTGGATTAAGGTCTCAGAGCTTTCGACTCTACCACGCGGAAGCCACTTATAGGATAAGAACTGCTATTCTGGTATGAAAAGAAATTCAGTCCTATTTACTCTCTAACTTTACCACCGACGACCTTACTGCTGTAGCAATAGAGGTCGACAAAGAAGAACCGCAGCTGGTACCGTCCTGCTATATGGTACATGATGTGGAAGCACCACCTGCAGAACTCAAGATACTGGTAGTAGAGGCTGCCAAGACGGCACAAAGCCTCATAGTTGGCATAGATGCCAACGCTCACCATCCTCTATTTGGAAGTAGGGACACCAACGAAATAGGTGAGTCGCTTTTTAGTTTCATTATACAATCGAATCTAGACTTGGCCAACAAGGGTGAAGAGGCCACATACGTCGGATAAACTTCCTCCAATGTCCTCGACTTTACCTTTATATCATGCTACAACAAACACGTCTCTGACTGGAGGCTATTACAAATCCCATCTTTCTCTGACCACAAATATATCAGCTTCAACATATCAATGAAGCCAACCCTCATCATAAAGAACTATAGAAACCCCAAAAAACAACTGGGATTATTATAGCTAAATCTCTCTCGCAATCTTGGAATTAGAACCACAGAGCCGGGGAGTGCGTGAGGCCTATAAACTGCGAGGAATGCTGGGAAGAATACAGGGATCTACTGAGTATGTACAAAAACGCGTTACGGAAGGCCAAGAGAAGCTCCTGGAGAGACTTCTGCAGCGGCATAGAGCGTACCACCGAAATCGCAAGGCTTAGGAAGCTGATATCAACCCAGCCCAATATGCCAGATCTCATACAACGACAGGACGGCACAGTTGCAAGTAACAGCAAAGAATAGCTAGAAGCACTCCTGAATGCTCACTGTCCACGTTGCACAGACGCCAGCGAACCCACCCGCGATAACCCATATATAGCTAGAATGGAGGTCCTTCCAGACCTAATAACAACATCTAAGCTAAACTGGGCTGTCAACTCATTCAACGACTATAAATCACCCGGCTTAGATAATATACTCCCGGCTATGTTGCGCAAGGGACCGGAGCTGGTAATGCTTTGGTTGAAGCGGAACTTCCATGGATGTCTAGCTAGGTCATATACCCATGGCCTGGAGGGCATCATGTGCATCATTCCTGCCAAAATCTAACAAGAACAGTCACGTATATCCGAACGATTATAGACCGATAAGTCTAACATCCTTCCTCTTTAAGACAATAGAAAATCTAGTCGATATACATGTCAGAGACAATTCTGCCCGAGCAGCCCTATCAAATGACTAGAATACGTACACCAAGGGTAAGTCGATAGAGACTGCCCTGCATTCCGTGACGCTAAGGATTGAAAAGGCACTCCACTACAAGGAATATATAAGGAAGCTATACTGGAAGTTTTTAACGAACTTGGAATAACCCCTTCATGGGCAATGGAAGGTAACTTACTTAAATGCAGACGATTCTCCGCAGAGTGGGGTAGCTCAACACTCACAAAGGAAGTAAACATGGGAACTCCACTAGGAGGAGTTCTGTCACCTCTATTGTGGAACATTGTAGTAAACAAACTACAAAAGAAATTTGATGGGGACCCCCAACACCTGACGGCTTATGCAGATGCATGTATTGGGTATACACAGCAGTGGTGCGCCCGGTTCTACTATATGGTATTATGATGTGGTGGCTACTCAGAAATGCACATACCTAAAGATCTTGGAGAAAACCTAAATGCAGGCTATGCTCTGTATCACGGGAGCTCTCAGATCCTCATCTTTGTCGACAGCCAAGCAGCAATTAAGGCAACCACCTCTCACTCAATCTCATCACACATCGTCCTTTAGTGTAGAGAGGTCCTAAGTGAGATATGCACCAACAACTTGGTAAGATCTAGTAAGACGAATTGAGAGAAGATGGCAAGGCACAACCGCGATGCACGATGTGAAGATCTTGGAGACCAAGCTTCACTGAATGCGTTCTATCTCTCCCTCGAAACGATTGTAAAATGTGGGCATTCTGACTGGACATTGAGTTTTGACGGAACACGCAAAGAGGCTTGGTCAGACCAACAGAGACGAATGCAAATTGTGTGACAACGAGACAGCAAAGGAATCGCTGGAGCACTTTTTGTGTTTCTGTCTGTCTGTCTTGGACTACCAAATCCAGGTAGCTTGAGGGACATAGCGGGACGCCTTCTAAAAGCTATATTTAAATTTGCGAGAAGTACGAGAATACTATCGGAATTCCAATCAACTCGACCATGAGAAACGAGATCCATCTGGCCCAACTAAGGACCTATTTAGTGTCTATGCGTGGCTCATGCCTAAAAGATGCTGCAATTATGGATATGTACCTATCAATACTTACGTTTATTTTAAAATATGAATACATATGTACATATGTATATTAATCTAATTCAAATCATATAAGTAGGTACTGTTCACAAGTTACAGAGTACTGAAAAAAATCAGAAATTGGCGACTGAAAAATTACTTTGTTATTTTCAACAAAAAGAGATGAAAGTCTGTTCAGAGCCTTATACTGATCATCAGTATTTTCAATGTTATGTGCAAACTTTATTCTCCATATCAATATAATGCTGAAGAATATCATTGGAATTTATTTTATTTACTGTTAACCATGTCTCGTAACCAACTTCCATCAAGTTTCGATTTTCTTCAATGTGACTCAAGAAAATTAAGGGTATGTCGTCCTCTTCGTCCCATGTAGATCATTGGCCGAATCCAGCTTTTTTGAAACAATTCGCAATCTTTTGATTGTTGACGTCAATGTTCCAAGCTTTTGTTACATGATAAACATTTTAGTACAAGTTTTGGCGCCATGGCAAATATGTAATTTTTCACTGTTTTTCACATTGATTATCAAGCGCGACTGACACAAAAGAAGTAAAAACCAATTGAAGAAGTAAAACATTAATTTACAGAATTTCCCCGAATGTAAGGTACTCAAAACAAAATACAAAACATGAAACTAATCAGGGATTTCCCTAAAAATTCGATTTAGATATTTTGTTCGAGATATGGAGAATTTCAATTCGAGTTAGAAAAGTTCGAGTTATGCAAGTTTGACTTTAATTAAATTAAAAAAAACTAAAACTGTGTTTAATAACAAATGTTATGCATATAAATCAGACAAACAAAAAACGACATTTTTCTATGACGTCATACATATAAAATGGCAGCACTCAAATGAGAGCGCCACCTAACGATAATGAGAGTGGCAACATTTTTGACACAAGGGTTTCATTCCAAAACAGACCACGATGTCATGTCATTTTGATATCAAAATATAATTTTATAAGAAAATTTCCCCGCATATAAGCGCGGCATAATAATTTGATGTGTGGCAACACTGCTATGGAACATATGTTTTTGACAACACAACAAATAAGCGCGCGTAAAGTGTAAGTGAATAGCTTTGAAATTTTTCTTTTTATTTTTGGTATCTTAATGACATTATTTAATCTAAGTACATATGTGCATCATGGATAAGCGTTAGAGTAAGGTTGATCCGCTTACTCTAAAGCAAAAGATTGAAGTTCTGAAGGAGGCCACTTTGGTAAAGTAAAACCGAAAATTTTTGCCGAATACAAACTTTCCAGGTCAGGGTTTATTCGCATGATTCAAAATGGGAAGAACATTTTGCAAAACGCACAAGCTAATAATTTGTCGCGGAAACAAAATCGAAGTGATGCATTTGAGCCAAACAACCCATTTCTGAAAGAACTTGATGCTATTGAATTAGAAATTTATAAACAAAGTAAAAGTCTGCAACCAAAAATACGATTTTTTTAAGATAAATATTGAAGAATTACTTGTGTTCTTTGTTGTGTGATTTAGCTTTTTTTTTTTTTTTTCTAAGTGCTTTTTGTTTCCCGTTTTTGTAATTAAGAAATAAATTTTATTTACCAAAATAAACATATGTACATACATAATTATGTGTCTTTTAATTCCACATAGCATTTAAATTTTTGTATATGCGTGTTTGGCTCCATGAAGAAAAATTTTATATAAGCGTTACTAGCGCTTAAAACCAGGTTTTCGGATATAAGGTTCCTACAGTTATAAGCGTCGAAAATCATGCATTTTTGACAACGCTTATAAGCGGGAACTACTGTATGCTAAGAAGGCGCATTTCATACAAACTGCTTGCCAAACTGAAATAACAAAATCAGGCAGCGGCGGGCAGCGTGTGTTGGAAGGCTAACTGCTATAATTTTTCCATAATTCACTGTGGCAGTTGAAAATATTTGTATGTGGGTCGTCTCAACACGACCCTACCGTAATGTGGCGTATATTTTTTTATGGAATACTTAATTATGGATTCATGAGTCGTTCAATGTGTCATCAAGAGAAGAGCACGTGGTGTCACTCTTGTTGAAATTTTGAGTTTTGTTTTGATTGCAGTTGTTGGGCTAGCTTGGTTTATTTACCAAAATAAATACATATGTACATACATAATTATGTCTGTCTTTTAATTCCATGATGATTGTCTTCATATACAAACCATTATTTATGGGTTGGGTTAGCCGATTGCGCATGTTTGTTGTTTTGACACAACTCGCTCTGTGGTTGTTGTTCGCAACAGCCAGACTTAACAGCGGCACAACAGTTTTTGTCTATTTGCTAATGACAGCTTTGATTTTTTAAATGTTATTTGCTGTTCAATGTTGTTGCTGAACAAACAGGCGAAGAGTACGCTTTTCTGCTCGTACTTATTGTCTTGTTGCAATTTCTCTAACTTCGTTGTTTTTGTCTGCTCGCTCTGAGGTTGTTTTTGTTTTTGTTTGTTATTTTGTTTTGAACAAAATAGAACGTCAAAGGGGAATCCCCTTTTTCGCTGTTTACTATTTTTTCGTAGCATTTATTTATATTTTTGGGTAGTTTCTGTGTGAAATTCAATGACACGCGTGTACATATTTTCGCAAAGAAATATTACTGAATATATGTCACAGAAAGATTAATTTTAAAATTGTCGATTGTGCCGTCTGCATCTCCATCAACTTTGAATTAATTTCTGAGCTTTGAACATTATCGCAATTATTTTTAATTTTTTTTAATACATTCCATTTTTATTAAAAAAAAATATATAAAATTTACATTGTACACGTGATGTAATTGGAATGAATAAAGTTAAAAAGTACAAGTTAAATGTATTGCACTGGATTATTGAGTTTCGTTTACTTATTTTTATTAAATAAAAAAAGCAAAAAAAAGAAATTTAGTGAATTTTTTTAGTAAGTTTTTTCCATTTTTCTATTTTTGTTCGAATAAAATAAGAGCCAGAAATTAGATTATTTCACAATTTAGAATTAACTCAAAAACCAAGAGGTTCTAATTTGTGAGAATCTAATGTATTTATTTTCTTCTTTTGTTTTTGCAATGAGCGCTAAGGCACGCACAAAAAAGCGCAGCAGGAAATTTTTTGCTTTAAATTTAAACATTAAAATTAAAAAATTCCGTACACCTTTGCTGCCCGTTATTACATCAAATTGTAGGCATTACTATGTTCCAATGTTTCTGCTTAGATAGCAGTAGTAACTTCGACCAGTTTACTGGGGTTTCGGTTTGGGTTTTTTTTTGTATTTAATTTTTGCACATTAAACGAAATTGTTTTTCAAATTGTCATTTTCTTTTACTTTTTTTTTTAGTTGCCGTGTGTAGCGATTGCCATTTTTTGGCAATCCAAGAAGGTTGTTGTTGAATTTGATGTGTGCATAAATTTCTTGCTGCAGGCAATTCTTTTGCTTGCTACATTTTATCATTGTCTATTTTATTTTTCTTGCTTGCTAACACGTTTAACTTGGATCTCTTTTTCCAAGTAATTGAGCATTGACTAACTTTCTTGAGCAAAGTTTGCAGATTAGGATAATGAAATTCGGTACATTGGTAAGGCATACATCATTAGAAAAATGTGCAAGATAACATTTGCAGGGTCCACTAGTGTTTTATAAAGAAAATTCCATTTAACCTGAATTGAATAAATCAAACAGCTTTAGTGAAGGGTAATGTATTTTAATAATTTTGCAAGGTTTTTATATTATACCTTATATACATTAAGAAATGCTGATAAGCTAAAGTTTACATATATGTTAATTTTACTCTACCGCGAATTATTACTTGAAAAATTTGTATTATGTGCCTCGTAATCCATTACTTCTTCATATATCAACTCCTTCCATTGTTCAACAGTATGTTCTCTTTCGTCAACGCTGTGGTCATAAGGTTCCGGGGCAGGCTAAATTATTATTTTATGTCAACAAACTTGTAATTTTTATTAACGTTATCAAACTTACTGCGTTAACCTCTTCGGCATCGTACCATACATGTATATAACTATGCAAAAGTGCACGATCAACTGATATACGTTGCTCTGGGTCAATGACTAACATCTTGCTTAAAAGATCTCTCGCTTCTGCCGCTTTTCTTCGACTATTTTGGTTATTGTCACTAGGAAATAACACATCTGGAAAAAGTCTATCAAAAGAATACCCTGCATAACGGGGTCTGTTTTCAACGTAGTTGCGAACAGTTGGCTGCAATCGTTGCATGAAGGATGTCGATGGAGTCCCCAATTGCTCTTAATAAAAATACATGTAATTATATCGTAAAAACTAAAATTTTATGTTCTACCTATAATTTTATTCCATTGATCTATATGATCTGTTCCTGGAAATAGAACACCTCCACGAATCATTTCACCCATAATACATCCAACAGACCAAATATCAACATTTTCAGTATAACCCATTCCAAGAATTACTTCTGGTGCTCTGTAATATCGAGTTACTACGTAGGGTGTCATCATAAATGTAGTACCAGCAGTACGTGCCAATCCGAAGTCTAATATTTTAAGAGTGCAGTCTGCCTTTACAACTATATTGGATGGTTTTAAATCCTGTAAAAATAGTTCAAATTGGTTTTTTTTTATTTTGTTCAATTCAAAAATTTTCGAATAATAAGATAAAGATATTTACTCTATGAATAATTCCAGCGGAATGCAAGTGTTTAATTCCACAAAGCATTTGATAAAGTAAATATGACATTCTGTCATGATCTAAGTCCATTTGAATAACTTGGCATAGATTTGCATCCATCAGTTCCATGACGAGATATACATCTTGAAATTCTTCCAAATTACGTTGTGGGGTAAATGCGTTAAGCAAACCTATTATCTGAGAGTTTGAAAACAATATTATTTAAATAGTATGCAGTATAACCAAACTATGAAAAACACATTTTTGGTTCGGGTTTCCAAACTATTGGCCGATGTATACTGTTGCTTTTATCTTAAGAAAAAAGTTTATCAATCCAATGTGGCAGAATGTAAAAAAAAAGTGTTTAATAATGTCATAAATAATAAATAATAAAATCATAATAAATAATTAAAACAGTATAGCTTTTTTCGTATGGGGTAAATCATATCAGATCATTTTGTCTAAAAGATATATAAATATACATTTAGTTTCCTTTTTCTTTGACAGTGTAGTGCTTAAAAGTGTACAGAAAATTTCAGGCCGAAATTTAAACAATAATGTGTTCTAATTTTTGGACGTTTTCACAAATGATTATTTTTTTTGAAAACAATGCGTATGCGAAATATTTTTAAATAAAGCTGATTGTTTCAATTTGACAATATATTTTTAATTTAAAATAAAAATTTTATTTTTAACAGATATTTTGAATACGAAACATAATAAAGCATAATTACATAAAATGAAGAACCAAAATTCATGAATTTTCTAATTTAAGTACCAACTAACTACTCAGCAACCCTGTTAACAATTAGTTGCTTAGTGTCAAATATGTCCCCTATAAAAACAAATTACAAGCCAATAGCAAATTCTAATTGATGCCTTGTTCAAATATTAATTACGTTATACAGCCAATATAACTTATGTATATAATATAACTTGATATTCTATGCAAAAAACATTACCACAAATCATGGTGTAATAAATAGAAGGTGACGCCAGTGTTACAGAAATCTGACCACTCTCATTATCGTTAGGTGGCGTTCTCATTAGAGCGCTGCCATTTTTTAAGCATGGCGTCATATACTATTACACTATTTTTGTTTTATTCCATTTAATTAATTTTATTTGTGCACAGTATTTCACTAAATGTGCTTTAATTGCCGGCAGCGGCAGTTGGCTTGCCTGTATGACGTGCTAATGGGTTTCAAAATACAAAATTATTGAAACATACTTACATTTTTATGATTTACTAATTTCATCAACTTAAATTCTCGGTAAGCTCTCTTAGCATGAGTTACATTTTGGAATGGCCGCGAAAGTTTTTTAATAGCTACATTTTGCTCAGTAATAGTATCGTAAGCAGCACTAAAAAAAGTAAAAAAATATAGTAGTTGTAGCTTTATATTTGTAGAAACAACTGATATGCATAAAATATCGAAAAAGAGCTTTATAATCATACCATACTATTCCTTGCGCTCCTGAACCAATTGGTCGTAAATTTTGGTATCTGTTGAGAATTGTGAAATTTGTATCACCCACTTCAACGGTGTAGAGTTGATGTTGAGAAGCCATTTCTTTAAATGCCTTTTATAAGTATAATTTAGATTAATATCATCTATATTAAAAAAAAATAATAATAATAAAAATAAAAAAAACTTATTTATATATAAGCATATATATTTTATAAATAAAAAAACACAAAAAATGAACTGATTGCTTGGATCTAAATATCAACTTACATATATTGGAAAACAAAATACAGTACTTTTCGCTTATAATGAACTTCAAGGGGCCGGGAAAAATGGCTCATTATAACAAAGTTCGTTATAAACGAAGACTCGAATAAAACAGTTTATGTACAGTCAACCAAACATTTATTCGTACACCCTGAAGTTGAAAGTTTAAACACCTGTAACTTAGCGCAGACTTAAGAGAATTGAACAAAACTTTTGAAATTATATAAATTTAAGTTTATTTTAATGTTTTTTCAGGTAAAATATCTCATATTCACCTTTGGTATTAAAAAGAACTCAAAAAAACTTAATTAAGGCACAAATTCACACCAAAAAATTATTCGTACAGTAATGAAATTGATATCATATATTGTATCAAATAGTAAAAAAAAAAAAACAAATCAGTATTTTGTCGGACGTCATTTCGCTTTAATGACAGCTTTCAAGCGACGGCGCATATTTCTTACAGGACACCTGTCTCATTAGCGGAGATTTTCCCCCATTCGTGACTTATGGCTGCCTTCAATGAGTCTTTTGATGTTACCCCAGTTTTTCTTATTCTTTTTTCCAATAAATCGCAAATGTGCTCTATAGGGTTTAAATCCGGTGACTGTGAGGATGCTTTTAGTTGCTTGCAGTGGCAAAGAAGATACTTGTAATTATGCATCCTATCAGTGATGAACTGCAGTTGGCCGACTCCAGATGCACTCAAACATACCCAAATCATCACGTTACCACCTCCATGTTTTACTGTCGGTATAACATTTTTCTGATGCAGTTCTTCATTTACCTTTCGCGAAATTTTTGGAGGGCAATCCGGTCCAAAAACATTAAATTTCGATTCATCACTAAACAACACATTATTCCAAAAAGAATCTGGTTTCTTAATGTATTCTTTAGCAAACTCCAACCTCTTCTTTTTGTTGGTCTTTGATATGAATGGTTTGCGCCGCGCAATTCTGCCATGATAAAAAGCTGAATGCAAGCAGTTGCGTATAGTCTGGGTAGAAATTTGTTTAGGAGCACATTCTTGTAGTTCGCGGTGTATCACTGTGGTTGAAATTTTCGGATTTTTAACCACAGAAGCTACTATTGGGCGCTCATCTCGTGATGTCAGTATTTTAGGCCTGCCAGCATTTGCATGTTTTTGTATCAATTCACCACTATTAACATAATTGTTGATAATGCTCTGAACAGTTGAGTGCGCTCTACCAATTACTTTTGCAATTTCCCGAAGAGATCTGTTTTCCAAGTACATTTTTACTATAAATTTTCGCATATCAAGTGATAAATCAGTACTTCGACCCATTTTGTCCAACTCTAACCAAATTCAAATTGACTATGATATTGAAACGACGCCAAATGCTAAGAATAACTAATGCCATTGCATATTCAACGAAATGGGCTAAAACAGACACGCCGATTACAGTGATTTTTGCAGTCACAATATTATAACCGACGTGTGTACGAACAAATATTTGGCGTGAATTTGTCTGTTCTTTCCAATCAGAGTAGAATAACGGTTTATTTCCTTTACTCATTACATAGAGAATATACTTCTTATCTTACAGTCCCTACAAAAAAATTTTCAAAAACAAAAAACACAAGGGTCTGAACTGCTCATTTTTGTTTGTCATCAAGGGTGTACGAATAAATGTTTGGTTGACTGTATATGCACATGCATGTATCAACTCCATTGTTTATTTATTTTAAATTAAAATTGGTTTACTATAACATATAGCTGCGATAGGAACGATCGGCCGAAAAATAACTTTTACTAAGAAAGCAATTTTTTTTCTTAAGATATTCTATAATAATAGAGCAACAAAAAAATATATTCAGTTTTGGATTGGGTATTCTAAAGTTGGGTGCGCCCGATTAAAGCCCTGCCTTTCTAGTTTACACTTAAAAATGAGTGGAAATTCGGAACATTGTCGTCATATTACACTTTTCTATTTTTGTCAAGTTTACGGAGGCGATGGTATAACTAAAAAAACAGCAGCTCGTTTTCAATCTGATAATTTTTAGGTTAAATGTGAAGAAAATTATTCATTATGAACTTATACAACCTAGTCGAACAATTGATTCTGATCTCTACTGTCAACAATTAACGAGATTGATCAACAGAAAAGGTGTTGTGTTCCATCAATGCCACAATGCCAGACCACAGAAACTAAGTTTGTCTGGAAAGTATTAATGCATCCACCATATAGCTCGGACCTTGCACCTTCAGATTATCATTTGCTTCGATCCATGCAGAACTCTCTTAATGGATCAATTTTTCGCTGAGAAAACCCAGTTCTACACAGATGGCTTCACCCTAAAAATTACAAAAGATTATCGATCAAACCGGCAATATTTGGTTTAATAAAGCTCGTTTCAAATATAAGAAAAGTATTTGTAAAAAAATATACTACTGCTGTCATTAAAATGAAAGATTCGATTGTCGTGGTGTGGTGCGAGATCTGCATTGAGTGGAAAAAACGAGCTTGTGAGCTACTTACGAAAATTTGAGTGTGAGAGTGACGAGTAGAAACGCAGTGTGAACAAGTGTGTGTGCAAACACTCACGAATGTAAGTATATATATATATATATATATTCACAAGTGTGAATCATACGAGTAGAAAAGTATTCTAACAATTCGCTTCGCTCAACACTTAAAATAAATCGCAATGATTCGTGAATATGGGCAAGCCACTTGCTCCGATGCATGGAAAACTAGAAAGGCAGGGCTATAGTCGGGCGTAACCGACTATAGAAAACCCTGTACCGAAGCCAAATCTTAATATATTTTTTTGTTGCTTTAATTCATTCATGTAAAGATATCTCAAGAAAAAAATTTTTTTTTTTTGTAAAAGCCATTTTTCGGCCGATCGTTCCTATGGCATATATATGTTATAGTGCACCGATATTTATCATATTTAGATATATGATTTGAATTTACTTAGAATCCATAAATCCGAAATTTGGTAACGATATCTTAATAAACAAAAAAGTTTTTCTCAGTAAATGTTGTTTTTCGGCCGATCCTTCCTATGGCAGCTATATGTTATAGTCAACGGATATTTATAATATTCGGGAATATTATTGGATATTACTTAGAATTGGTAAATCCAAAATTTCATAACGATTGCTTAATATACAAATAAGTTTTTCCCAGTAAATATTGTTTTTTGGCCGATCGTTCCTATGGCAGCTATATGATATAGTGAACCGATATACATAGTTTTTAGATATGTGATTGGGCATTAGGTAAAACAATTAAATCCTAAACATATCTTAAAAAATAAAGCGGTTTTTGTTACTAAATATGGCTTTTCGGCCGATCATTCCTATGGCAGCTATATGTTATAGATCGAATATCGAAAAAAAAAATAAACTCGTTATGCCTATGGATTGGCAGAATCTTCGTGCCAAATTTGGTGGTTGTAGGTTTTACCGTTTCCGAGATCCGTGCGTTCATACGGACAGACGGACATGGCTATATCGACTCGCCTTTCGATGCTGATCAAGAATATATATACTTTGTGGAGTCTGCCATGCCTCCTTCTGCCTGTTACATACATTTGCACAACTTTAATATACCCTTTACCATTTTTTGGTACAGGGTATAAAAATAATGTATAAATGAAACTACTACACATCGTCAGTTTATTTTTATTACAGAATTTTAAAATATTTAAACATAATAAGAAATTTCATTACTTTCTTTCAATATAATGTAATAAGTGAATTAAATAAGGCAAAAAATTAAATTAATTAAGAAATGTAACAATGGAATTAATTATATACACGATTGCACACAAATGACCATCACATGACGAAATTAACCGAAAGATCTAGAATTTAACTAGCTTTCGTACAAATTCAACCGGGGCATGTCACAGGCTCACAAGGCACTCATGAGCTACTTGTAAGTATACACGAGTATTTAACGATGAATCACGAATAGGCTTGACATTCGTCGACAATGTTTAGTGTGAGTCCAAGCCGAAGCAATACATGAGTGTGAGTGCTATTCGCACTTAGTATTTTATAAGCAAGTGTTTGCAAGTGTGAAGAACTTTCTTTCTTGGTTGTGAGTGTGAATATGAGTGGCTCATGAAATTGTAAGTGGATTCACAATATGAGCCACTCACTGCAGATCTCTGATATGGTGCACTCTGAATTCCTTCCGCCGTGCTAAACTGTTAACATGGAATATTATTTGAGTGTTATACCACAGAGACTGTTAATCATATAGAGGCCGCATCTCATACAAGTTGAAATTCTTGTATGCGGGAGCCTTTATTATTCCCCGAATTTCTGTTAAGTGTGCCGTAGTGCTTTGCTACTCTGACTTTGGATTTTCGTTTGATTTGATTGGCCTAGCTCATATAAGTTTTTTTGGTGGCAACTGCCATTTTGTTCGCATTTCAAGAATGTAGTTGATGTTGAAGTGGACGAGTGTGCAAATTTCTTACTGCAGACCATCCCATAGCTTGCTACATTTTATGAGTGCCTGGTATGAAAAGACGCTGGTCGACGGTACCGTCTGAAATACATGAGTTTGTGTGTGCGTACAGAAAAGAGTTTGTCATGATTTTGAAGTTTTGACTATTTCTATGTCTACCAAATATATTTTTTGCTTTGTGTTGCTGCTGCTTCTTTATTGTCATATGAATTTCATTCTGCTTTTCATGTGTGCCTGGTGTAAAAAGGCCGTCGTATTCAATTTGTGTATGCATTTGGACATCAACACCATCAGTAATGTGTTTACACACACAAATAAGCGAATTTGTCATGATTTTAGAAGTTTGAATTGCCTAGCTATTTTATTTTTCTTGCTTTTTGTGAAATATTAGCTCTGCTTCTTTATTGCTACGGGCATATAAATTCTCAACGCTGCTTCTTTAAGCTTTGGTTGTGTGCGTGAAAAAAGTTAGTGTCAATTAGAATATTTTGCACTAATCATGCATTATTTGTGAAAATAATTGTGTGCAAAATACATTTATTAAAATATGGTCCAATTATTCAGTTCATTTGGAAGAAATGTTGAGCAGGCAATCAACTGAACTGCAGTTGAATCGAAACATCAGTTCGTTTGACTTGTAGAGAAGTGCTGAAACACTTCAATAAGGAAATTGCAGGCTGATTACACAAAGTATGAATAGTTGGTGGAAGATTAATTTTGGTCTTTTACTATTCGCTTCAAATTTCGGTCAGTGTCTAATTCATTAGCAATTGACCGTTCTTTCCCCGTATATATTTGTCCCCCATACCCAAATGCGATTGCATTTCATTTGCTTCTCCCTCTCGCACGGCACAATGTGCTACTTGCACTAATGTCTCATGGAGACAATCGTTTGTTACTGATGTAGTGTTATGCTTGTTCCCCTCGCCCAAATGCGATTGGACCCCGATATTGTGCTAATGATTTTCGTTGCTTGCTAATTCTGCTTTTTTGCAATTATGAGCGCCTGGTCGCTATGCATATTAATGAAAATTATGTTAAAACCCTTAAATTGCCATATTCATTCATTCATATTGCTCGATATCTTACAAGAAGACACATTTGAAGCGAATAGTAAAAGACCAAAATTAATCTTCCACCAACTATCCATACTTTGTGTAGTCAGCCTGCAATTTCCTTATTGAAGTGCTTTTAGCACTCATCTACAAGCCAAATGAACTGGTATTTCGATTCAACTGCAGTTCAGTTGAACACTTGCCCAACTTTTGTTCCATATGAACTGAATAATTGCACTATATTTTAATAAATATATTTTGCACACAATTATTTTCACAAATAATGGATGATTAGTGCAAAATATTCTAATTGGCTTTGACTTTTTTTATGCACACAACCAAAGCGTTAAGAAGCAGCGTTGAGAATTTATATGCCCGTAACAATGAAGAAGCAGAGCCAATATTTCAAATCAAATCAAAAATAATTCACTAGCTTGACAATTGTAACTTCTGAAATCATGACAATTTCGCTTATTTGTGTGTGTATACACATACTGCAGGTGTTGCTGTCCAACTGCATACACAAATTCAATTCGACAGCCTTTTTATACCAGGCATACATGAAAAGCAGAATGAAATGCCTATGACAATAAAGAAGCAGCAGCAACAAAAAGCCAAAAATATATCGTGTAGACGAAGAAATAATCAAAACTTTCAAATCATGACAAATTCTTTTATGCACGCACACACAAACTCATGTATTTCAGACGGTACCGTCGACTAGCGACTTTTCATACCAAGCACTCATAAAATGTAGCAAGCAATAGGATGGTCCGCAGCAAAAAATTTGCGCACTCATCTACTTCAACATCAACAACATTATTGAAATGCGAACAAAATGGCAGTTGCCATCAAAAAAAACTTATATGAGCTAGGCTAATCAAATCAAACGAAAATGTAAAGTCAGAGTAGCATAGCACTATGGCACACCTAACAGAATTTTGGGCGCCTTTATATGCCCACGAACAAAAATTTCAACTTGTATGAGATGCGGCCTCTATATGATTAACAGTCTCATTGGTTATAAGAACATCTGTGAGCCAACTACTTTAAAACAAAAACCGCTTTCAGCTAAGGACGGTGTCGGGTGTATTACTATGGAACCGGAAAAAGTGCTACCAAGATTCGTTTGGGATTTTTCGAAACAATTTTTCGGGGAAAACGAGAAGAAGTTCGTAACCGAATGTGCGTTAAAAAAGAACAAATTTGCACTGGCACTCAAACAAATAAAATCAGCAGTTAAATTTAAATCATCCCATTCACATCTTAACTGATTATTCAATTCTTACAATATGCGCGGAATGGCGCTTAGCTTTTACAAGGGTACCTCAGCAAATGCATTCAGCTCCTGCAAATAGTTCGGCAGCTTGTTGGCATCGTTGCCACAGTTGAGCCTGGGGGTCATATCTGCTTTGCTAAAGCAGCCTCTGGTTGTGCTGTTGTTCAGCATGCTCAATATGACGTCGAAGTCGAACTTTGTGCTGCAGAAGACGCTGTCGTTGCCCAGTTGTTGACAGCAACATAACCAACAACAACAAAAACGGTAGCAGCAGCAACTGCCCCAACAGAACAAAACAGAAGTACAGAGTAGCAACAAAACACAATAGCAAAGAGGAGATGCAGCTTAACTGCTAACCAAATAGACACGCACACACACACAGACACACAAAGCGACTGACTCCAACTCGCTTCCATGTGTTTTGCATATTTATGCGCCCATATACTAAATGGGGCCCTTCCTCCCCACCCATAGTTAGATCGTGCAAGGCAACCGCACTCCGAACCACTCACGCAAGTTTCTACATTGGCCAACTGGCAGCGATTCTCATTTTCGGTAATTTTGATCAATACCCTACTGAAGGCACAGTACAGTCATGTGCTAGTGTTGAGGTCCTATAGTCTATAGAACACTTATTGACGATCAGCACATAAAACCACAAATAGCTGAACAACTGCAACAAAGTAGGGTACTATATGTCAGAACACGGAACCTTAACTGCAACAAAAATACAATAAATAAATTTTACTGTCCTGAACTTGATTTGACTAAGTGTCTTGAAATGAACGCAGATCTTAAGGATCTTAAGATCCCATCCTGCGACGCAACAAAATTTAGCTGCGATTCTTGCATCGGATTTCGATCATTTGAACTTTCGGCTACTTTTCCATATTACATAACATTCAACAAATTTTTCCTATAGTAAAGTAGCCTAATTATATAATGTTGAACACAAATAGTTCATAAAAAAGCGAAAATATATACTACTTCCTTTATCCCTTAAAAATTGGAGCAATTCGGATTGATAAATTCATGACTATTTGCTTTTATGAGAAGATATTCCAGTTTATCGTTTTCAAAGAGTTGTGTAATGGCCAAGGCTATTGTTGTTGTCCAACTGCTGCAATTTCTATTTGATTAATTACCGAAATGAAATATATATTTTGGTGATCTTTTAAGAATTAAGTTTTTCAGGTTGGCATCACTAATTAGTAATGGCGTCCAAACGTCATCTGTCAAAGTGAAAAGTTTTCAGTATACTCTGCCATTTAATCATGGAAAGACTAACAAACGAGCAACGATTGCAAATTATTGAAATTTATTATCAAAATTCGTGCTCTGTGAAAATCCGCTGTGGTTTATGGGCTGGTGGCATCATCGGTCATTTTTCTTCAAAGACGACCGTGGAAGAAACGTTATTGGACCTTCCGAATGGACCAATTTTGAATATTTTAAGCAAATTTGAGTGTTTTATTCGATTTAAAAAAAAAAAATACGTTTAAAAAATCACCCTTTATTTTAGGAAGCAACAGTAAGAATAATTCAAAAAGCGTCATTTAGTTACAAATCCGCGGTTGTTTTTTTTGTTTATCCCATAAAAATTTGAAGCATGGCGTGATCTTTCGTAATTAAGTTATGCCGCAATTTGGCAACTGAGTTAGCGACAAGTCATCAAATGTAGGGTATTAATGGTGATGCTGAAGAATTGTTTCATATGTTGTTGCATCCTGCCTAAGTAAGAGCATTGTTGCTAATAATATGTTGATCTTCCTTGGTTCTGATGTTGTAGTTGCTGCTGTTGATGTTGCTTTTGGTGTTGTTGATGTTGTTCGCCTCAATGCTACTTTATGAATCTTCTCATAGAAACTGAGTTGTAACATACATGAATCTGAGCAATGCACCACAAATACAGACATTCACCCACAAACACACTCACACACACAAGAGACATGGGGTCGACCGTAGCCAACCACTATTATAATTATGTACGAGAATTTTCCATGTGGCAATGAAAATGCTGCTTACAACAGAGCATCCCTATCTCCATTCGCACACGCACCCGCACTTGCTCCATTACCCGTAGCCTTGTCCAGTCCAAACTTTACCAAACTTAACTAAAACACCCTACAAGTGTTTAGAATAATGCAACTCCCCCTTGCCCATACAAGTATGCATTTCGCCAAAAGTTCAACAAATATCGTTCCGCAACCTACTTATTCACTGGCTATTCAGCAAACTCAAGAGACCGCTCTGGGGACACCGATTTGACTCTATTGAGATAATAATAAAATTGCAGAAGGTTCTGAAAGCCAATGGCCAATTCCGAAGGAGGACTTTGTCAAGTGCTATGATATCTGGAAAATTCGTTGATTTTGAAAATATAAGAAAATTCATCTTTCAATAGCAGTATAAACAGTTAAACTTTCAATTAAACATTCGTAACACCGCGAAACAAGAAGAGCAAGTAGTTACTTAATTTATAAACTTCCTTCCTTTTTGTTCCGGTTTCTTTTTGTTTTTATTCTCAAACTGAGTTCTTTCCAATCATTTTTCTGCTCACGATTTCTTTGATCATGATATCGTTTGCGGCAAAATCGTTATTTATGAATGTGAACTGACGATTTATCATTCCATGTGATGGGAAAAATGAGAAAATTACCTGTACTGAATTCTTGCATATTCAGCTGTGTTCAATAAAATAGAAGTGCAGCACCTCGAAACTAACGGTTTTTTTCGACATGTCGAAAAATTCAAGTTGAACAAGTGTTCATTTGACACATTTTTTATGGATGAGATTGTAAAAAAGAGAATGCGAAAAAAACCCGTTAACTTGCGACAACCATGCACATGTCGCTTGTGCCGACTATTGTAGCTAATTTAGTTCCGGTACCAAAAAACGCAAAAAGTGCGGCAAAACAGAAAAAAAGTGGTTAATTCTCAGCTGTCCACTTTGATGGTATCATTTAAAACCGTTAGAGGAATTAATTCTAAACCTAAAAGATTATTTCTCGATAGCTTTTTTTTTTTTGATTCTGATATTATTGTCTTTGTTGAAACCTGGCTCCGTCCTGAAGTCCTTAACTCAGAAATTTTTAATAGTAATTTTGTAACTTTTAGGAAAGATCGATCTGCGAGAATTGGTGGTGGAGTTTTGATTTCTGTCAGTTCGTCTCTATGCGCTGATGAAGTACTTACCCCTTTCTTTGATAATATTGAGTTTCTTTGTGTTAAGCAATTGCAATATATTTTTAACTTGCTCTTATATTCCACCTTCATCTGATGATATTATTTACACTGCTCATGTGGACTCTATAAAATTTGTCCACTCTCTTCTCCACAACGCTGACTATTTATTAGTCATGGGTGATTTTAATCTCCCACTTATCTCTTGGTCTCCTTCTGAGCATTCTAATTCCCTTGTACCTGGCTCTTCGTGTAAATTTATTGATGCAATATTAGATGATTCTCTTGAGCAAATAAATTTTATTAAGAATAATATGAATCGTACACTAGACTTAGTTTTTACTGATCATGCCACACATTTTTCAGTGCGTAGGTCTAATCCGTTATCTATCCCTGAAGATAGTTACCACCCTACTCTTCAGTTAGAAATTCTTATGAAGACATCTTCATCGATTTCACCTAGTGGGAAAGCTGATAAATCTTTTTGTTTTAGAAAAACTGATTTTGGTAAACTTAACCAGTTTCTCTTAAATACTGATTGGTCGGCTTTAAATTCCATGGGTGATATCGATGAAGCTGTGCAGTTGTTTAATAAAACTTTACTAAAATTTTTTAAAAAATGCGTTCCTAAAGTTAAGGTTTTCCCTGAGTCAAATAGACCAGCATGGTTTTCTCGCGATTTAATTCGGTTAAAAAATCGTAAAAATCGTCTTTTTAATAAATTTAAACGTACCGGTTTGGCAGTTGATTACGCAAATTATACTGTCTCGCGCTACAATTTTAATCACGCGAATAAATTTTACTATAATTCGTATTTAGTCAACGTTAAATTCAATATTAAACGTGATCCTAAGTCGTTCTATAATTTTATTAATTCAAAACGCAGGTCTAATTCTTTTCCCTCCATTATGAAGCTAGGTAATGTTGAGGGATGTAATAATGCTGATATTTCTAACTTATTTGCTAGTTTCTTCCAAAATAACTATAGTGATAGTTCTGTCTCACGTAGTTTTTATTCCGACCCAAGTAATGGGGCCTCTTACCCGATAATTGCCCTGTTATTGATGAAAGAATACTTCTGTCTTATTTATTAGTCTATTGAACCCACTTTTTCTGTTGGCCCTGATGGTATTCCTGCATGTGTTTTAAAGTACTGTGCTAGCGCTTTACTTCTTCCTCTTCGTAAGTTGTTCAATTTATCGCTTACGACCTTTTCTTTTCCTATGGTATGGAAAGAATCCTACATTTTGCCTCTTCATAAAAAAGGTAGTAAAAGGGATATTTCAAACTATCGAGGTATTGCTAAGCTTTGCGCAATACCAAAGTTGCTCGAACATATAATTACTGACCAGCTTCAGCATTATATTATTCCGAATTTGAGTATATCTCAACATGGCTTTTCTAAAAAACGTTCAACTGTTACAAATCTTCTGGAGTTCACTTCACTTGTTTCCAGTGGATTTGCCCGTTGTTGTCAGACAGATGTTATTTATACAGATTTCAGTAAAGCATTTGATAGTGTTTTGCCATTCGTTGCTTCTTACCAAATTAGATAGATTTGGCTTTTCGCCTAATCTTGTAAGGTGGATTGATAGCTACTTAAGACGTAGGTCCCAAAGAGTGTTATTTAATGGCTGTGTTTCTAAAAATATTTATGTCCATTCTGGTGTCCCACAGGGCAGCCACTTAGGTCCTTTGCTTTTTAACATTTTCATAAATGACCTTCCATCGGTTATTAAGCATTCTCATGTGCTTATGTTTGCTGATGATGTAAAACTTTGTTTTACTCTGGATTCACTTCATCATCAGAATCCTCTTCAAGAAGACCTCGATCAACTTTCAATGTGGTGTAAGGATAATTTTCTTTACCTTAATTGTGAAAAGTGTAAAGTAATGTCTTTCACTCGTAACAATCCTAGGTTGTATTCCTACTCCTTAAACGGTTCTACTTTAGCACGTGTCTATGAATTTAACGACTTAGGTGTTTTGATGAGCCCGAAACTTAACTATAGTTCTCATATTCTCATGACCACTAATAAAGCTAGAGGTGTTCTTGGCTTTATTAAGAGATGGTCTAAAGAATTTAATGATCCGTATACCACCAAGCAGCTTTTCACTTCTTTGGTTCGTCCGATTTTAGAATATGCTTCATGTGTTTGGAACCCCAACTCACAACATATTCTGACCGTATTGAATCTGTCCAAAAACAATTTTTGCTTTTTGCGTTGCGTGGATTAAACTGGAATTCTGCAATTCGTCTCCCTTCATACCATTGCCGCCTTAAATTGATTAATCTTCCTACCTTAGCTAGTCGGAGATCCGTGTTAGGTATTCTTTTTCTTCATAACCTGATTAACGGCAGTGTCAATTCTCCTTATCTTCTTGGGAAAATAAATTTTAACGTGCCTTCGCGTTCAACAAGATATTATTTGCCCATTAGACTAAACACTGCACGATCGTCTTTCCTACTGCATGATCCCTTTTATGTTATGTGTTTGGCTTATAACTCCAACTATCACTTATTTTCTAACATAGCCTCTTCTCACACTTTAAAATCTTTTCTTACTTGTAGATTTAATGAAATTACATAGAATTAGATACTTATTTTAATTTAGTCTATTAATAGTCGTATTAATTTTAATTTAGTTTGTTTAATGTTTGTAATTAGTGTTTTTTAATCTATAAGTAAAAATTTGTTAAGTAGATAAAGCAGCTGTTGACCATTTGGTCGTAGCTGTGGAACAGGCACTAGGTCGCTAGCACAACAAAAAAAAAAAAAAAAAAAAAAAATTCTTCGGATTTGTATTGGTATGATTTTGAAGACTTTAGAGAAATGCACCAAAATTTGGCTGTTCAATGAAATAGTAGTGCTGGCTGTGAATACTTTGGAAAAAAAATTATAATAGTTAATTAACAAAACCAAAAGCTGCATTAGTAAGTTTAATTTAGTATTAAACAATTTTGATTGATAGTTATTTGTTTTGCAACAACATTTTATCTTTAGTGAATAGAGGAAAGCATTGCTCGGCTGAGAAAAAGAGATTTAATAGTTAGCTTTAGAGCAAAAGGCAAAACTTACAAAGAAAATGAAGATATTGCTACAGCTACAATGATATTTAATTCCATCAACAATAATAAAAACAAGTTCAGGAGGCATTAGCTCAAACTCCCTGCAAGCGTTTCTAGGATCTTATCAATTCCATACCACGGCGGTGCATTGGCGTTATTAATAATAAAGGATTTACACTATATATTAAACTGTAACAAACATGTAGATCATATATAATTAATTTTGATTTAAGTTACATTGATTTTTTTTTCCTTTTGTTGTGACCACTACTATTTTATGAAACAGCAAATTTTTGTTATAGTTTTTTGTTTACGCCCTGGAGGGTAAATGAACCTATGTTGTTAACCACTGTTGCTAACTGAAAACGTACACATTTAAGTAAAATAAACGTGTTGAATTATTATTTGTGAATATTTTGTTATAAAATATCAATTAATTTTACTAGTCAATATGTAGAACTCAACTGCACTACTATTTCATTGAACACAGCTATATATCAAAAAATAAATGCTAAAACGGATATACATACTAGCAGCATATCTTAAATAGTGCTCCGCCAGTGAATTTCATAGATTCACCAGGGAGTGCCGGCGGATTCCGTCAGGCAGCATTAGGTAGACCATGGACTGTCGCGGACTGTCCTGGCCCAATTTAAGTGAAGATACTGTCATATTACCCACAGCTATCGCGCGTAAATTGATCCCTCAATTCCGGATATATGTCCTGGTTGTGCACAATCACTACAAGATATACATCTATTTCGTGGCACATCTAATCCAACTAGCTTAACACCCAGAGACATATGTCTTCGTCCTGGGGACAAGATCCTCGTAAGGATCCTTATCCACACTATCACCTCATCCTATTTTCCAAGATCTATATTGATAGATTCAATGTTAAAATTCAACTAGAACTTGGAAAACTTTCTAGGTATTTAACTTTATACTAGTATAATCAAAATATTTACTTTAAATGACTTTCCACAGCTTCTACACTAACTTTTGCTGCCGAGTGTATATACACACAACTACATCATTAAGTTAGGTAACAGTCTTTACCCTTAAGACACAAGCTTATAATATCTTTATAAAAATATATATTTTTAATCCATTATATTGAACAATGAACAAACAACATCCAGTCCGATCTGTATTTGAAACGAGAGTAAAAATAACATGATGTCTTTCTTACCTTCCGGAAATTCTACACCACTGGTGGTGTACTTTGAAAAAATGTGAAAAATCGATTTTTATTTAATCGAAATAAATGGTACCACTTTTTCAAAATAAACTTATTTAATTCAAAGTTGAAGAATTGATTAATTAAACATACAGCAAAGACGCCCGACAGCTCTCAGCTTTTTAATTAGAAGACTTAAAAACAATTTTAGCGTTTTCTGGATTAGTAACTTCAGATTATTGTCTCTACACACACATACAAAAACATCGATTACGTTATTAGGTAGCTTTAGTGACGATATTCTTTTTTTAAGTAACCAAAATAAAACACTTCTAAGCGCAAAACATTTGCAGTGTTGCCAGACGGGTTTGGACATGTTCTCATAAACATTTCAAAATCGGAGCAGTTGATAAACTTTGTCGGCTAGGAGTGCGGTGGGGATTAGGCGCGGCTAGGTTAGTTAGGGTTATCACCTCACTACACAGTCCATGGGCATCGGTTAGTAACCTTAGAGGTTAAGGTAGAGCGTGAGAGGTTTACTGTGATCAAATTGCAAGGAATATTTTCTTATGTTTTGAAGTTGCAGAAAGAAAAAAATTATCGATTCGATTGATATTCACATTTCAATTTGATCTAGTCAAAACTATTTTGTCAATCCTCAGTCCGTAACATAAGGTCCGAAAAAAATACATCCTTCTGAAAATTGTGAACGTGTACTCAAGCACAGCAACGCTGGAAAGGGGAATAGAGTTTGCAGAGCACCATGGTGAAATAAACAAGAGGTGGCGCCATTTCAAACTTTTTCTCTCTCGAAATCGGACCACTATCGCTGATGATGTAAACAGTAAATCAGTTTATTCCACTGGTACTTTTCACAATCTTTTTGAGTTGTTTATTTGTTTGTTCAATGATAATAACCAATTTATTAATGCAGAAATTATATGCTAATTAATTTTTTAACGTATGTTGGTGTTTTGCAGCGTGATAATAAAAAAAAACCTCTTTAATGAGAACAAAAAAAAACTGCAAAATCTACCTTCTCATACCGTGGCAGAGCACGATACCGTTCTTTCTCACTCTCACGGCTAGTTGCCAAATCCTAGTGGTCACATGTACCACGTGTGGTCATGTCATTCAAAAAAAAAAAATAACAATGTGCCATTGCTTTGTTGTTGCCAATTGCTAAATAGTTAACAGACAACTTATATAGTTGATGTAAAGTAACGCAAAACACAGAATTGCGGTTTAATATTTTAAATATTTTAATCTTGCGTTCTTTGCAATATATAAAAGATTGAAAAGAAGATGGAATCCAAATATTTAACAACAAAATATTTTGTCAGCAAACAACCACCAAGTCTTCAGAGTGTGAATCCGTCTAGTGTTTTTCCTGCAAAACGTAAACTTGAAATTTCGTGTATTAGTTCCAACGAGGGAAATAATGGTAAATTTCTAAATACTATGTCGTATGTAAAACCAGACAAATCAAATTCCGCTAGCAAATTTTCGAAAATCGGTCAACACCGGAGAGATTTGCCGGTTTATAATTGTCGACAACGTCTGCTTAAGGAAATTGAAATATCGGACACAATTTTAATAACGGCCGAAACTGGATCTGGAAAAACCACTCAAATTCCTCAAATATTATTGAGCGCAGGTTACGGTACAAATGGCATTATAGGAGTAACACAGCCGCGACGAGTCGCAGCAATAACCATTGCCAAAAGAGTTGCTCAAGAACTGGCATGCAATCTTGGTGATCTTGTTGGATACACAGTTCGATTTGAGGATTGTACATCTAGGCAAACTCGGATTCAATTTATAACTGATGGTTCCTTGTTACGAGAAGCCCTGTCAGATCGACTTTTGGGCAAATATGCCGTCCTTATGTTAGACGAAGCTCATGAACGAACTATTAATACAGATGTTTTATTTGGCATAGTCAAGGAAGCTCAAAAACTTCGATCTATGCGTAATATGCTGCCTCTTAAAATTATAATTGCGTCCGCAACCATGGATATCGAACATTTTGGCAATTATTTCGCAGTTCGCGGACTATATTTAGAAGGACGAACTCATCCGGTTCGTGTAATGCACACCAAATTGCCACAATCTGATTATTTGAAAGCAGCTTTAGTCACTTTATTAGATATTCATAGAAGCACTCCTATAAGGTATTGTCAAATTTTTTTTTATTTATTGACAACTAAAAAGTAGTTACAAACTAACAATCCAGCGTATAAGAGAAGAGTACGGCTTTTAGATATAAAAGTTGGGAAAGTTTGAGAGTTGGATTATCACCTAATATTAACGAAGAAGAAATTTCAATCAATTTTTATTATCGTTTCTATGAAACGAGTCCAATAACGTTTTTTTTTTTGTTTAAGCTATGATGTGTTGATGTTCCTCACAGGTCAAGAAGAAATTGACAGCATGGCTCAGCAAATTAGACACCTTTTAAGGGTAAGCCAAATTATTTTAGGTATTCATTAAATAAAATTTTTGTTTTTAAATAAATTCATGTGAATTTGTTCGATTGGAATGACGCTTGAGCTGCTTGAAATTGACAAATAGTAATAGTTTCATTTATTATACCCATTTTGTAAATGTACATTTACTAAATGTACTACTACCCTTTAGCTCATTCTAAATTTTGGGGATGGACCAAGCGATGAACCATGAGCTTTGATGCAAATTTTTGGAATTTGCAAAAACTATGATAATATAGTACCGTTTACCTGATTTCTTTAATTTAATTGATACAAGGAATTTCTACTTTCTATTATTAACAGATTTCATCCGGGGCATGCTGGGATTTTCATATAGTTTTTTACATATGCTAGCGCCTTCATCGTTAAGCACTACAATTTATTTAAATTAGTTGATTTGAATTTAAAAAATGGTTTCATTTATTTGTGTTTGTAGATAAAATGTTTCGAAAATGCTGATGTCCGAGTATTTCCATTATACGCTCAACTACCACAATCAAAGCAAATGGAATGCTTTCTTACGGTGCCAAATAATGTAAGAAAAATCATATTAGCAACAAACATAGCGGAAACTTCTATAACAATACCAGGCATACGTTGTATAATTGACTGCGGTTACGTGAAACAAAAGATTTATAATGCTAATTGTGGTCTTGAGATTTTAAGAGCAACTCGTATTTCACAAGCCCAAGCATGGCAGAGATGTGGACGAGCCGGAAGAAATTCATCCGGTATTTGTTACAGAACATACACACTCAGGGAAATGCATTCATTTTGTTCTATGACGACACCAGAGATTCTGAGATGCAATGTTAGCTCAACTGTTTTGCAATTACTAGCATTAGGAGTTGACTGTCAAAATTTTGATTTTTTAGATTCACCACTGCCAGAAACGTTATGTAATGCTTACCAGAGACTAGCATCTTTTCGCGCAATTGAATCGGCCAGTGTATTAAAAATAACTGAAATTGGCCGTAATATAGCTCAGTTTCCTCTAGATCCAAAATATGCGATACTATTATTATCCGCTTCAAAATTCGGTTGCATGGAGGAGATGTTAAATTTGGTTGCAGTTCTATCCAGCGAAAATATTTTTGTAATTAATCATGAAAAAAGTGATTTAGCTGCTTTAGCTCATGCGAAATTTTCCTCAAAGTATGGAGATCATCTAAGTCTGCTTAATGCTTTTACAGCATTTCAAAAAATTGAGAAAACTAAGGTTTGTTGATACAATAATTTTTGAAACACCTTATATTTAAAGATTTCTGTTTTTAGCTATGGTGCCATGACAATTATTTGAACATAAGGAATTTGACTTATGCTTCCAAAGTTCGAGATCAATTAATAAAGATTTTGAAACGACAAAACATACCGTTTAACAGTTGTGGAGAGAATCCTGAAACGTTAAGGAAATGTTTAATAACGGGGTTATTTGATAACATTGCGGTATTACAGGGAGATAATTGTTACTTAACACTATCGGGTCGACAAAAAGCAAAAATTCACCCCTCAAGCGTGCTCCATAAAAAATACAGACCTGAGTGCGTCGTTTTTACGGAAGTCGTTTTGACGGAAGAAATCTTTCTTCGACAGGTAACTGAAATATGTCCAGAATGGATTGAAGAAGTTGTCCCATTTTATGAACATAAAAATAGAATTAAGAAACGTTAAAAGCGCCAAGCTTGCTAAAAAAATAGTAAAATATCTCAGGTTATGCGTAAATGTAATGCTTCTTCGATTTTTTACATTTTTTGTAATCTCTTAGCTGGCATTTTAATTTAAAAAAATAAGGGAAATAGTAGACATCTGGACACACAAAGCCGATTTTACATGTCAATAAAGATTAAGAAAACCATTGTTTTAGTTTCTATATTTTTTATTCTGTACAAATGTCAATGATCTATCATTAATTTTTGATTATGATTATTATGCATTTGCATTTTGCCCGATTTGCATTAATAACTTGAAAGATAATTTTTCTTGTGTTTTGAATTCGAAATATTTATAGATCCCAGTCATATCCAAACTATCGCTAAATTGGAAAAATTATCACCTATAAGGTAACAAAATTTGTGTGAAAAAGCCAAAGCTTGGAGCCATGAAGAAGTGTTAATCCCTAAACTTTTAGAATAGTATCTGTTATTTGCTTTAAAGCATAAATAAACTTGTAATGCCTATGGATTAGCATTTGTATGGGTATGACTTTGAAGTCTTTAGAGAAATGCACCAAAATTTGGCTGTTCATTGAAATAGTAGTGCTGGCTGTGAACACTTTGAAAAAAAATTATAATAGTTAATTAGCAAAACCAAAAGCTGCATTAGTAAGTTTAATTTAGTATTAAACAATTTTGATTGATAGTTATTTGTTTTGCAACAACATTTTATCTTTATTGAATAGATGAAAGCATTGCTCGGCTGAGAAAAAGAGATTTAATAGTTAGCTTTAGAGCAAAAGGCAAAACTTACAAAGAAAATGAAGATATTTCTACAGCTACAATGATATTTAATCCCATCAACAATAATAAAAACAAGCCAGAAAATCTTGGTAAACAGCGTAAAACGACCGCATCAGCACCGTATTGTGCGTTTAAGCAAAAAAATGTCATCAGCATATTCCAAAACCATAAAAAATGATTTAATTTTGTTGGTAAGTGAAGTGATAGTCTGTCGTTGATTTCCAAACCAGAAACCTTTCAGGCACCACTTTTGACTAAGAAGCACGTGGTAGAACGAATACATTTTGCAATAACTCATTTGAAATGGCACGCAGAAAAGTGGCGCTATATATTATGGAATGATGAGAGCAAAATTGTTTTATTTGGTGGAACAGGCTCTAGGCAGTATGTGCGACGTCCACCAAACACTAAAAATAATCCAGGTACACTCAGAAGGCAGTTAAGCACGGTGGACTGAGTGTTATGATATGGGCTTGTTTGATAAATAGTATTAAGGACAAAAATGTGTATGTTAATATTTTTTAAAATACAATTTTACCATATGCCAGTTGGGAAATGCCTCTGAAATGGACATTACGATCGAAATCTTATGGGGGGATGTAAAACGGTTTGCAGCAATGACAAATCGCTCAAACACAGCACAGCTTTGGCAAGTAGTTGAGGAGGCATGGGCTCAAAATCCCTGCAATCGTTTCTAGGACCTTATCGATTCCATACCACGGCGGTGCAATGGCGTTATTAATAATAAAAGATGTACACTATATATTAAACTGTAACAAACATGTAGATCATATATAATTAATTTTTGACAATTATTATTATTAATAATTATTAATTAGTATTTGTGAATATTTTGTTTATATCATTTAATTTTACTACTCAATATTTAGAACTCAACTGCACTGCTATTTTAATGAACATAGCTGTATATATATATACATATATATATATATATATATATATATATATATTTATGGGGTTCGCCACGTCTTCTTCCGCCTGTATTTATACAACTTTAATATACCCGTTACCACAAACATCAGTTAAAAACTAAAACCGCAATTTTTTTTTTTTGTTTTTGTAGTATCGGTAAACAGTGCACATTTTTTTATTGATATGGAGCATGATATTGTTGCATTAGTTAGTCTAAGGTGTTTTTCTTTAAATCTTAACGCGTTACATTGCTCAAGTCAACCTATACCTAATACATCAAGTTTAATAGCTATAATCCATAATCTCAATAACGAATTAACGAATACGATAGTTAATTCTACTCATATACTTGAATACCACACATAATTATCGTTGCTTGACCTGACCTATGGACAAAAACAATCGAATGCAGAAATAATTAAAAATTGTATCTGAAAGATACATATTTGGGTGATTGAACCTTTAACTATTTAGCAAGGTTATAAAAATTTTTAATTTATTTAATTTTAATTTAAAAAATAAAACAAAATTACCTAAGACTAATTTTCGATTGGTTAATATGCAAATTAACAAACTCTTCAGCACTTTCGATTATTTCCTGACCGCTGCTGGATGAATTGTCGAGAAGAAGTAAAACAAACCGCTTCATAAGACAACTTCTGGTGTCACAAAGACTTAAAAAAACTTGAAGTGTAATACCTTCTGTGGAAAGTAATTCTTCTGTCAAGCTTGTTAATTGTAAGGAAAACCTACCACCTACTATAAGACCAGTCATAATTTTGCTTTCGAGCTTGGGACTAAGGCTTTTGGATGACCATTTTTGTGGCGCGTCCTCGGTGAACTTAAGTCCATCTGCTAGAGTGATGGAAAAATTAACATTCAAATTTTTATATCGGAAAAGCGGCAATTGTATAACCAACTTTAAATTGTCGCTTAAAAGTTGGGAATCTGTTTCAGAAATTGCCTGTGGAAAAGTCAAAGACAATTCTCGCGCCACCAAGGAACTCAAGTCAACTGAAAGAATCTTGTGATTGTTTGAGTCAGCTACGAGTAAACTTTTACCATTCGCATATACGCAAAGGCCAGCTGGCTCGTTAAAAGTAATAACGTTACCATGCTCATCGGTGATCAACATAGTAGATACCGAATTCGATGTAGGATCAACTACTTTGATTTTGTGATTGAACGTATCAGCAACATATACCTTGTCATTAACTTGGTTGTAAGCTACGCCTAGCGGATGTTGCAACTTTGCATTAAATTGTTTGCCATCCATATCACCAAATGCAAATAGGTTCTACAAATATTTTAATATATACTAAATGTCTGTAACTAATTTTTTTTCGAAACTCACCAATGGATTACGATCGCCACCCACTACTGGCAGCACTTTGCCATCAACCATAGATGCCTTGCGTATGCTAGAACTTTCGCTATCAGCTATAAATAAAAATTCCCGTGCCATAGCAAGACCTGAAGGCTGCGCAAAAGCTGCATTTTGAGGGTATGAGTTGTTTCTATTTTCCTCTATGCCATTACCTGTCAAACATTAGTAAACTTTATTAATCGGGCTACGGAGGATGTATTCAAGGCCATTACCAATCAAAGCAACGCAGCACCGAGGTTCGTATTTACGAAATTTCCACCAAATAATTCCTTCTGGAAAATACCCCCAAATTTGATGGGTGCCAGCCATAGCAATTAGTATTATTATTTTCTCAGGAACATTTTCCTCATCTATATGAAAAGACATATCCATGTCACGAGTCCGGAAAACAGCTACATCCGATGGTGATGATAAAACTTGGAGCGGACCAACGCGACCTCCGGTTCGATCATTTCCTTGGAGTCCAGTGCCAGCTAAGGTTTCTACAAGACACTTACTTAAAGTGATTTTCCGTATAGCATGGTTTTCAGTGTCTGCTATAATAAGTGTGTCTTCATCGAAGAAAGTGACACCTTGAGGGCAATTAAAACGAGCGTATCCAAAATCACCATCAATGAATCCCGGCGAAAAATTGCCTATTTTTTTAATAACTCCACCAGTTGCATTGATAACAAGAATCCGATTATTGCCAGAGTCAGCAACTGCCAGGCGGCCTTTAGGGCTACATGCTATTTTAGACGGAAAACGAATATTTGATGCTGGTGCTGCACTGAAAGATTTTTGTATGTGCAGACTAGCATTGTCAAGTTTTAGTTTACGTCCAAAATATAATAATGCTACTTCTAAAAATTGTTGAAGAAATGTACCGTGACCCTCGCCCATTAACAGCAGTAATGGTAACCCATCTGGGCTAATCACTAATAACGATGGCCAACATCGCATACCGATTTCTCTCCAAAGAGTTGAGTTACGATCATTAACAATCGGATGATTTATCCCGTATCGCTGAATTGCCGCAAGAATATTTGTAGAATTTTGTTCATTTTCGAACTTAGGACTGTGAACGCCAATTATCACCAATCCTGACTTCGTAGAAAAATGTTCTTCCAAAGCTTGCAACTCAGCTAAAACGTGAATACAATTAATGCAACAATAGGTAAAAAAGTCAAGCACAACGATTTTCCCCCGCAATTCTTTTCTGAGAGATAAAGGTTGGCTGACGTTAAACCAATCAAGGTCTGAAAAAAATTTTACATGTACACATATAAAAATATATTGAACACACTTATATACCATTCTCAAATTCTGGCTGAATATTCTTAATTTTATATAATGAGTTATCAGATTCCCATCTTTGCAGAAACTCGTTGATGACATCTGTATGCCTTTCAAGACTTTTTTCGTTCTGAAACTGGCTCTGCAATTCTTCCGTTATGTAGGTTAAAATATCAATTGGTGTCAAATCTTCCATATCCATTGTAAAACGTATTTTTCTTCAAATGACTGTAAACAATATGTATTAGTAACTGTAACACCCCATGTCGAAAAGATTCTTAAAAACATTTACTTAGAATATACACAACAAGGTGTTGTCTTAAAAACATATACTTGCGCCTTTCCGGCAGCCGCGCTTCTTTTAATAAATATCTTACGACAAAGATATGAAGACGCGAGGAAAAGCAACAGTAGAAGAAACTGTGCTGTGCAATAACACTGAAGCTTCAGAATCAGTCATGAACAACGTAAAAGTGTCTTTGTTTTTGCTCACGTGAGAATTCTCACGAACAAAAAACCCCGAATTTTTATGAGCAAAAGTATTTTTGCGCCCTGACAAGCATGACGCAATGTTTATTTACGTTTTGTTGGCATAGCAAATAAGTCAGAAGACAACGTCACGGTGCTGAAACAGCCAATGGCTCTTTACAGCATACAGTGTTGCCAACTTATCGCAAATTAACACTACATTAACAATAACACTAAATGCAGTATTAAACAACGTAAAAATCTCTTTGTATATCACCAATTTTCACTAGTTACCCACTTTGAAATAATGATGTTTGTAAATAGCACTGTCTAACAGAGTAAGTGAGTAAGGCAGTCGGGATTCGTGCCATGGTGTAATAAATAGAAGGTGATGCCAATGTTTTAAAAAAATTGGATTAGAACGCCGCCATTTTATATTTGTGATGTCATAAGTATTTAGGGTATTTTTGGAGCTGATTTCCAAATTTTTACGCAGCACAACACTATCAAATGTTTGGTTTAGAGGTGTAAGACTATTTTTGGAAATACTATCGATACTATCGCGATAGAAAAATTTTGTGTAATAATTCGTTTAACGAATTTTATTCTATTCTCAGTCAGTATATTTGATTGAAGTCGTTACAAAAATAAATTACATTCATGTAAAACGATACTTACTTAGACGGCCTTTACAACCGTATGTCGGTTTTGGCCGCGTTCAAAATGCCTTGCCACCCTCTTCTATCTCTCGCTTGCTGGTGTCAGTTGGAGACACCGAGACTCCTTAGGCCCTGTTGAATCTGGTCTTAACAACGCAGACATGGTATCCCTCTTCTCCGCTGCGCACTAGGTAAGACCGCTTCGAATACGACATGACCGAGCCAACGTAGCCGCTGTATTTGTATTCTTAATAATCACCGTCAACGTTAAGAACGCCGAAGATGCGTCGAAGGATTTTTTTCTCGAAAGCTCCCAGAGTTACCTTATCATGAGTTGTTAGTGTCCAGGCTTCTGCACCGCAAAGTAACACGGCCATGATAAGGGACTTGTAGAGCCTTATTTTTGTCCGTCGAGAGAGGGCTCGGCTCTTTAGCTGCCGACTGAGCCCGTTGTAACAGCGGTTTGCTTGAGTAATCCTTCGCCTTATCCCCAGGCTGACGTTGTTGTCGCTGTTAATGCTGACTCCTAGGTAGACGAAGTCCTTTACATCCTGAAAGTTGTAGCTGTCCACCGCGATCAAATTATCAATTCGTCGTGTCTGTTTTGTTGATGACAGAAAGTATTTCGTCTTGTCCTCATTTACCGCAAGTCTCATGGATTTCGACTCTTTTTCTATCTCACAGAAAGCTGCGCTGACTGCCCTTGCATTAGTGCCAATAATGTTAATATCATCAGTATATGAAAGCAGCATGACACTTGTAGAATACTGTGCATGACCTGCTGACATCGGTCTGTCGCAGTATATCCATTAAGAAATTGAAAAAGCCACACGATAAAGTGTCGCCCTGTCTGAAGCCTCATTTGGTATCAAATGGTTCGGAGAGGTCTTTTCCTACCAAAAGGGAACTACGAGAGTTTCTCTACGTCATCATACAAAGCCGGATGTATCGTTCCTTCCAAAGTCTGAGTGTGTCCTACGTATTTATAGCAGTAGGCAGTGCTACTTTTTATATCCTGTACCAAAAAATGGTAAAGGGTATATTAAAGTTATGCAAATGTATGTAACAGGCAGAAAGAGGCATGGCAGACCCCATAAAGTAAATATATTCTTGATCAGCGTCGAAAGACGAGTCGATCTAGCCATGTCCGTGAAATTTAAATTGTGCAATTGTGAAATCTAACAGCTATTTTTTGTAAACAAGGTTAAAGAAGCAACAGAAAATTATTTAACAAAGCAAAATGTCATAACGGAACACAAGAAAAATAAAATCTTAACTATTTTTACACAGGCTTGGGGTATGACTAACGGGTTTATTTTGGTGCAGTCACAAAAAAGTTACAAATTTGTGACAGTTGCAAAACTTGTATCGAATGGCATTTTCACATAAGCGGTCACATCATGAAAGTTTAAATGTTAAAAAACAGCTCCTGAGTGTTTAGCGATTGTAACCTTCAAAGTGAATGACAAATGCTTCTTCTTTGCGATAAAAATATGGAAGAAAAAACGACAAAAGTAAGTATTTGAACTTTATTTTTCATTTATAGAAATTATTAATGCTTTTGATCTTTTTTCTAGAAAAAATAGATTTGGCAGGACAATAAAAGTACAGCTGCACTACTTTGTCGCGTTCTGCAAGCAACATCTGGAGCTTCAAGCCGGAAAAAAACAACCCGCAGGCGCCACAGGTTTTTTGAAATCTTGAGCCAATTGTTTCGAAAGATTTCAAAGGGCCCGTATTTTCACGTATTTTGTAACAAAATATAGCTGGTATTTGTTCACAAATTTAATTATTGTTATTATTCACACAAGAAACGCACAAAGTTCGCTTATAGAGTTGTAAGCTGAAAGCGGTTTTTTTTGTTTTCAAGTAATTGGCTCTGCTGCTGCTGTTATGTTCTGACAACTCTGCTTCACAAATGTTTGCAGCACTGTTAATTTACAGATTCACGCTGTGCATTTCCCTAGCTCACAAATTTAGATTCTCGTGAATGAGAATTTCTGAATGTTAATTTACAGATTGACGCTGTTAGTTAATGTTGCATTAACTTGCCCACACACATTAGTGTAATTCATTGAATATAAATATTTCAACAAAAACAACGATGTTATTATTGTTGACTTATTTAAGAAGTAACAATGTTTGAATTAGAAATCATTTTTCATTTAGAAATCATTCAACAGTTGAAATTTATTTCTTTGTGTACTTTTTTATTTTTTAAATACCGAAAATACAATTTAAGTGTCGTATCTTACGACAAAAACAATTTGTTTTTATAAATATTATTGTTAACCATAAAGAAAACAGCGAAACACATTATGAAAATGAAACAATTGTTCAATAGTTCTTTTTCCGATACATAAATATACTTATATAATGCTAAGTCTAAGTACTAAGTAAGTAAAGTACGTAATTATGATTACAAATGACTTAAAGGTCAAATATTATAACGAAGTGTAAACCGTCTACTTCCTCTTGTTGTTGCAGCGAACATCAATGGATTGATTATGATGAGTCCACTTCTGAGTTTATTTCGTTGCACAGCTCAAATTTGCCAATGAACGCGGTCTCGGCCACTTGTGTTTGACTCTCGATGGGAAATTTGTCAGGATTGCGATAGCCAGCCTGCATATAAAACTGGCGCGATTCGAAGTGTTTATCCCGCCACTCGCGACTGCAGTAGTATGAACGCTGGTCCGCTATAACCGTTTCTACTGTGTCGCCGTAATTATGCTCGCTGCAGCAAGTAGTATAATAACATCCGCGGTTACAATACAATCTGGAAATTTAAAATATTCTTTACTGCAAATATACAAGCACACTCATTCTTATTGTTTACTTGCTCTATATGTGCAGTAGAATTAAACTTCTTATGCACATATAAAAAGCGAAGTTTTGAAATATTTTTGTATATAAAACAAATTTTTTTCCAATATACTACCAGGCTGTCACAAATTAGTTTGCACGCCGAAAAAAATTCAATTTTTCAACTTTATACCCAAAAAAAATTACAATTTTTAGTCCAGAACATATTTTTTTAATGATTATAATTATTTACAGTATTTCAAAACTTATTGTTAACTAGAAAATCAGGGCGTAACCGACTATAGAAAACCCCGTACTTAATCCAAAAGTGAATATTTATTTAT
>JBAMBQ010005638.1:0-33883 GCA_037044495.1 Stegana nigrithorax | reverse complement strand
ATAATATGTATATACAGTGAGTCACTTAAGAATTTTGCCTATTGGTTTTCATGCAAAAATTTGATTTTGTTGGCTTATAAAATAACAACAATGGGAAAAATAGGAAAAAAATGTTGCTCGTCTGCTAAAGGCATATTTTCACAACAAGTTAACCCAACTACGGATCATATACGATGATCCGTTAGCTAGCTATTGAGGCGAAATCATTTTCTGCCGAAAATTTCGATCTCACAAAAGTATTTTGCCTCGCAACAAAGTACACTTGGTTTCCATATTTCCTATGAAATTTGCCTCAATTGCGTGGAAATTATGCATGCTGTACTTGCTGCTAAGGCAATAAGTTAATGTTGTGTACAATTTCGATGTGATCGTGCTGCTTTAGTAACCCAAAATGGCAAACGCAAAAAATTAAATTATGAACCAAGAAAAATCATTTTATATCTGTATTATCAGGGTAAACTAATCCAATATGTTTCTGAAATGTTTGATCGAAGTCGCCAAACAATAGAAAACACAATTACACAATTATTTTATAAGCCAACAAAATCAAATTTTTGCATGAAAACCAATAGGCAAAATACTTAAGTGACTCACTGTGTATATATTCTCTGCAGTAGTATAATTTAATTCTGTGAAGTTACTGCGCTCTTCTCCAGCATTGTAAGAAGTCGAGATCATGTCGTAAAAAATAAAAATGCTATTTATTCCTGGTTTAAATAATTTATTTATTTTTTTTTATTATGTTGTTTTTAGGGTTTTTAAATTTTCTTTTAATTTACACACATGTTGACTTAGGTAAGATAACCTTTCTTTTATATATAAGTATAAATATAAGGATTTACATACTTTGTGTTAAGTCAAAGAAATTGTATGCTGGTCTCATTTTTACACATTACGTTTAGTAATTGAAAATCTTACACTATTTCTACTATATTAATCATGGGTGCAATTGAAAAGGTGCATTTTTCTTCTTTCGACCGCAGCTAAGCTCAGGCTGATCAGTTGACAAAGCTATGCAATTTTTAATATAACTTATTTGATAATGCACCACTTCATAAGTCCAAAACAGTCAACAAATTTTTTATGAAAAAACGGATTTGTGTCATCGACCAATATCTATATCCGTAAGGGGGCTTCAAAATGCATTAATGTTCAAATATACAAAGCTGGTTGGTTATATTAGAGAATATAAAAACTATAAGACGAATCTGGATCGCACAATAATTTGTACGTGGGTAGAGAAATTAGTACCCAGCCCTCTATCGGCATATTATATTTGGTATACTGTTCCAATTTTAGTTTCAAGAGACTTTTAAGTGTCAAGAGACGTGAACGTCCAGTCGCTATTAATAATTGTTTGACTTTTGTTTTGATTACCAGGATTTTTTACTTTGATATGATTGTAGTTGTTGTTGGACAAGCCGTTTGCGCACATTTGTTGTTGCGCTTTTTTCTTTTTCGCTAGTAGTTGTCGTGTGTGTGGTGATTGCCTTCACATTTTGGTCAAGTGTGCACATTTCTAGCTGCAGACAATTCTTTTGCTTGCTACATTTTATGAGCTCCTAGTATGAAAAGTCGCTAGTCGTCGGTGCCGTCCAAAATACATGTGTTTGTGTATGCATGCAGAAAAGAATTTGTCATGATTTTGACTTGATTGTGATTGTGTGCAAAATACATTTATTAATAGATGGTGCAATTATTAAATCATATTACAAAGTTTGGCACGCATCCAACTGAACTGGCGATCAATCGAAACACCAGTTCATACAGATTGTAGTGGAGTGCTAAAAACACTTCAAAAAGGAAATTGCAGCAGACTACGCAGTGTATGAATAGTTGGTGGACGAATTATTTTGGTCTTTCACTATGCAATATGAATTAATGAATATGGCAATTTAAGGAATTTTAACAAATTAAATATTTTATATAAATATCAAAAATGTCTTCGATAATTAAGCATTCATTGGTGATTATCAAAATTCAAAAATCCACCCTAAAATAAATAAAACTTCACACTAAGCATTAGTGCGAGCAGCACATGAATAGGCTAAAAAGGATAGAAGCAATATAAACACAAAACATATGATAATTGCACACACAAAACATTAAAACAAAAATCAAAATATAGACAAGAAATTGAAAGAAATTAAATTAGAACAGATTTCTAAATTTTGCTCTCGCAAGTAAAGTTTGCCTTTAACTTCACGCTGCCCGCCGCTGCCTGATTTTGTCATTCGGAGTTGAAATTTTGTTTGTATGAGATGCGTCTTTTTATATCTCTATATTCTCTGGTTACACTCATGGTGTAATATATAGAAGGTGGCTCCAATTTTATACAGAAATCGGACCACTCTCATTTAAACACCGCCATTTTTTATAAATGACGTCATCTGTGACCTTAGTGTATTTTTTCGAGCTCAAATTAGTGTTGAACACAAAGAGACAATGTAATGAAAATGGCAAAACTAGTGTTATGAATTGTATTAACTGCAGATTTCGTCAATTTAATGGTGCGGAAATCCTTTTAACAATCAAATATTTACAACAACACATACATGCCGTAATTATTTTAATAAGTTCACATATATGTTTATTTACAAATTCCACTTCAATATCCAAACATATGATATAGTGTTGTGCGACGTAAAAATTTATAAATCAGCTCCAAAAACACAATAGACTCAGATGATGTCATCTGCCAAAAAAATCCTCTCTCTAGTGAAAGTGGTCCAAATTCGAGAAGGAAAAAGGCCAAATTGACGCCACCTTCTATTTATTACACCATGGGTTACACTATGCAGCATATGAAGCGCACTTTGCAATTCACAGTAGGTCAAGCTACTTTAAGTGAGTTGCCGTTACATGTGTATTAGCCTGGGTGGATATTTAGTGTAGACTTTAAACGTGCTAGCGGCACTAAAATAAACGCGTCGCGCGTGTTTAAATTTCTAATTAAAAATATTTATTTTAATATAATTACTTAGCTAGTTAAATGTCGCACTAATCAACCAGTATTTTTACTTAGTGCATAAAACACATTTAAAAAACAAAAAAAAAAATAAAAAAAAAACGACTAAAAAATACTGTTTTCAGTTTTAGAAAAATATTTTTGATCTTGCGCTGTAACACCAATTAGGTTTTTTTTTTAAATATACTATATACGTATCAGTGGACACATGCATGCATTATTGTTCCACACCTAATCCAGCGTGATATGCGGATTTGTATATGTAAAGCCATTAAATTGTTTTTGATCCATTGATGCCAGTATTTCCTTATCAATCGGGGTCAAACGTACACGCTCGCGTGTGAAGACACGATCGAAATATTGCGTATCAAGAGGATGTTTCTGTATTAGAAAGTACGTATAATTTACAGAGATTTCTAAGCTTTACATAATTACGTAGTGTATGATTCTCACCACTTGCGGCTTAAACGGTGGCTCGATCTGCCGTTTATCTAACTGATTCCAGTCGATTGGTCGGAAGAATAAGTGATCACTTATATCACCAGCGGGACTATATTGGGATCCGATACGTTTCGTATAGTCTTTTTCTAGTAGCTGTGTTGGTAAACAACAAAATAGTAAATTCGATTTGCAGTTGTCGCGAGATGGATTTCACTTACCCCCCTGAGAATGCGGGTTGCCTCGGTTGATATATAAACCGGAAACCATGGAATTTCATTGCATATTGACCAAAAGAGCTCATCCTCATCGCAGCCACTGAACGGCGACTGTCCAATAAGCATTTCATACAGGAGCACACCAAATGACCACCAATCAACATTCTGATTGTATTTTTCACCCTATTAATTAGACATGAAATACAATGTGCAAATCAATATCAAAATCTTTACATTAAAATTGCACACCTTAATAATTTCGGGCGCCATATAATCGGGTGTGCCACAAAAACTATCGGCGGTCTTGTCAAGATAAATTTGTAGTTTACACATGCCAAAGTCGGCAATGCGTACATGACCCTCATAGTCCAACAACACATTATCCAGTTTGAGATCTCTATGATCGGTACATGTTAAGATTTTACAGATCGTAGTCTAGTTCCATTGCTTACCTATAAATGATGCCCTTTTTGTGCAAAAACTTCAGACCTGAAATTATTTCTGCGCCATAGAAACGCGCACGTTCCTCGGGAAAACGTCCACTTTCCTGTATATGGAACATGAGATCACCGCCATTCAGGTAATCCATAACAAAGAACAAATGACTCTGGAAAAAAAAATAAAATAAAAACTTATGTAGGAGATAAAGATGTTTCAAACCTTAAAGTTAATAACTTTTAAACTTATGAATTTAAGGCGGATATGAGCTTAATCTTAGTAATACAATAATTTTTTCAATCAACTGCCATTTAAGAAAAGAAGAAAATTTACTTTGTTTCTCTACAACCATTTGACATGTAAATCTCTATGTATGTCTTCGTTTGATATGTACCATGGCGCATTTGCTATTGCTCTTAGAATTTTCGATTGTTGCCTTTGAATAATTGCAGTGTTTGACTTTTTCGTAATTCTCCATAGCTGAATACCATACGTCCATACCGGCTTTATAATTTGGTTGTAGATGAGTAATTTGTTTGAAAGTGTTAGTGATGAGTTTTTATTTTGTAGCCAATACAGTTGTTTTTAATTATGTATAATTTGTTCTTTTTTTTTCTTAATGTGATGTTTCCACGTCATTTTATTGTCCAGATACATGCTAAGATATTTAGCTTCTGGGCTTATTGTTATTTCGCTCCCATTTATTTTGAGGTTTATTGGTGTGAAGTTTCTTTTCGTTGTGTATATTACTTGCTGGGTTTTGAGTTCATTTATTTTGATGTTCTAGTTGTAACAGACATAACATATTATATTGTTACAATTTACAAATTACAAATTAAATACAACGAGTTGATATCGACTTTTAGCAAGCCTCAAAATAAGAGCAAGGTGGCGAATCACAACATAAGCAAAAGCACTTTAATTTTTAACAAAGCAAAGAAACAAAGCAAAGGTATCGAAACACGTGCAAACAAATGAAGATACCAACACTAGCCTAAACAGCTGATACAATGAACTGGCAGTCGTAAGAACATAACTTCAAAACTCAGCCCAGGATAGTGACGTCACATATTAAGTTAATAATTTCATCGAATTACCACTACAGAACCAAAAATAGTGAGACAAAGGACGCCACCGTCACAGTAAATTATTGTCACAATAAAACAACGACAACAACAACAACCACACATAATATAAATTTTTCATAATAAATAATAAAACCAACAACAAAAGCTCAACAGGCATAAGATACACGTGGCGACACACCAACAACAAAATACTTTTGCTCCGAAATAATAACAACAAAAACAACAACGCAAACATTTGAGAAACTTCTACGTCACATAAGCCATTATAATTCACAAGTGGTTTTCGAACGAGATAGGATATTAACTGCACGCAAAACACCAAAAGGCATCGGTTGCTTCACGGTGAGTTGGCAAGGCACACAAAGTCGCCCGATCGTTTTCGTCTAGCTAGCTATCAATAGTAGCAAAGACCTGGATACATCAGGGATAAGGGGTACTGGGCATTATTAAGCATAATCAGCTGGGTGTCAAGGAGTAACTTGATGTGCGCAACGACTCTAAAGTCAGGTACAGCGCCATGGAGTAACTTGACCTGTGCAACTTCGCATAGACAGCCACCGTGCCAATGAGTAATTTGATCAACTTCTCTCGGCCACAGAGTACCATATAGTTGAGGGTTTCCTGATTTAACGCCAACAAGTCCTAAATCTCAACCGTTCGAGCGTCGATCTATGGCTACTCTGTGTCCACTAAGAGTCGATCACGTCAAACCCTGGCTAATTAATGGTTGGTTGGCCTTACGGCCCGAGCCAAGAGAAGCACACCCCGAAGACAGCCGCGGCCTACGGCTCACATTTAAATAAATGCGTATAAATAGTAAATGAACTTGCATTGAAATAATAAATGAATGTGTATTGATATAAATAGAACATAGCCCACGAAGGGATTAGACCTACGCACATGAAGAAATACAACAATAAATTACACACTGTACTAGGTGTCCTATGAAAATTAGTCCGTCATGACAGCGCGCCAGGCGGAGCTTCCAAATAAATAAATTAAATAAATGAAATTTTTCTTACTTGTGTCAATTTAATACAATTGTTCACAGTGCATAAGCACTAATCAATGCACATGAACTTGCCTAAAGTATTGTGTTAGCCGATACAAAATAAGTCACCAAAACACACCACAATGTCACACGGTGTACCACTCGTATTATTTCACATTATACAACCGAACACTTTTGTGTATAAGCATGCGTAAAGATGCGCAGTGACGTCAACCATGCGTTTTTTTTTTATTTTTGTATATAAGCAATGCACTACCATAGTCATTGTTATTGTTTAAGTTCGCAAAGCAACCAATTGTTTGTGTAGTTGCTAATTGCGAAACCACAACAGTAAAAAGAAAAAAAAATATATAAAAAATAAGCTAACGGTCACTAAGCGAGCTGCGCGTGCACAACTATAACTACAAGAACAATAAACGAAATCAAAAAAAAAAAGGAGACCAAAACTGATAAGTTTCGTTGTTTGGTCGTGTGTAATTTATTTATTTATTTATTTATACAGAGTTTATAACTTATTAAAATAAATATATAAACTATATATAATTATAAGCTATGGCTACAAGGCCTTAAGCTTAATGATATTAATATTGACAGTTTGTAAAATTATGCTTAAATTACAATTATATTATGTATTGTGTGTATTATTTATTATTTGGTTTATATTATGGGGTGTTTTTTTATTTTAAAGGAGATGTAGCAAATTAGCCTTTCTTAAAAATTCGATTAATGCTTTGAGATCATTGGGATCAGTTGCTGATAGGCTATGTATTGGGTTTGTGTTGGGGAAGAGTTGAGATCTGAGATTGTTGAAGGAGGGGCAGGATGTTAGGATGTGGATGACTGAAATAGGGAGATCGAGGTTGCAGTACTGGCAGTAGGGTGTAGATTTGTCAAAGAGGTGTTTGTGCGTCAGTAGGGTGTGGCCGAGTCTAAGTCTTATGAATTTAGAAAAATTAGAGCGGGGGAATGAGTTGTTGAATGTGTAGTGAGGGAAGTCACTTAGATTGATTTTATTTGGGTTAATTGTTTTATAGTGGTGATTGGTAAGGTTCCAAATGGAGATCATTTTATTGCGGTAAGTGGTCTTTAGGAATTTAAGAGTGTCGTCAAGATTGTGGTTTTGGTGAAAGATGAGAGGAAGGTGAGAAGCTTCTTTGGCTGCTTTATCTGCTGTTTCGTTGCCTGTGATCCCGGAATGACCAGGTAACCAGATAATTATGATGCGTGGGTGGTTGACGTGAAGGATATGTCTAATAGCTGAGGGATAATAGGAGTCGTTTGAGAGGTTTTGGATTGATGTGATGGCGGAAAGGGAGTCTGAACAAATTGCGTATTGGTTTGGATTGTTTTTGATTAGGTTTATTGCTTCGTGTATTGCTATTATTTCAGCGGAATAGATAGAGCTATATGGTGGTAGGAGGGCTTGTTTGATGATTGTGTTGTTAGTAGTAATACTGAAGGATGTGCCAAGTTGTGACTTGGAGCCATCAGTGTAGAGGAACGAGTGTGATGGTAGGGTACTTTTGAGTTCAAGGAAAAGTTTCTGGAAGGTAGATGGGTTGGTGGTTTTTGGGTAGTGGTGGAGGTTAAGGTAAATGATTGGGGGTTTGAGAGACCAGACAGGGATGTTGTTATTGTGGGTGGATAATGGTTTAATTGGGAGAGTTAGTTCTTCATTTAGGGCTATGGCTTGGTGTAGGGATGATTGTAGTCTAGGATATGATTTTGCTGTTAAGATTCTTTTTAGTGGTGTATTGAGGGGTGATTTAGGTGAAAATAAGATAGGTTTGTACAATTTTGCAAGGGTTAGTTCACGTCTTAGTTCAAGAGGCATGATTCCGGTTTCAAAGAGTAGGTTGTTAATAGGGGTGGTTTTGAAGACTCCTAACGCGAGCCTAATCGCGGAGTGGTAAATAGTTTTTATTTTATTGTATTGTGAAGGGGGTGCGTTACCCCACAGGAAAAGGCCGAAATCAATTTTGGACATTATTATTGAGTTAATGATATTGATTAACGTGAATTGGCTGCAGCTATATTTCTTGTTTGATAAACATTTTATAATTTTTAATTTATGAGAGAGTGATAGAGAAAGTGCGTCTATATGGTTCGACCATGAGTATCTGTTGTTGAAGACTAGACCCAGAATTTTTAGCTTGTTTGTATTGGGGAAAGGGGTTGGGATCGGGGTGATTTGGAGTCTGCAGGTTTTTTTCCTGCAGAAGTGAATATGTTTGCATTTAGGGAGGGATAGTTGCGCTCCGGAATATTGGCACCAGTTGTGTATGTCGGTAAGAAGGTTATTTAAGTCTAGGGTATTATTGTTGCCAATTTTTTTAATAATAAGGTAATCATCTGCGTATGCAAAAAAGTTAAATTGTTTATGTATGGCTATGGTTCTGTTTAATCTATTGTATGCTATGTGATACCGATGGCTTCAAGATCGTCTGTAGTTTGGATGGGGTATTGTTGAAGAGAGTTGTGTATTAGGAGTGCGACGCCTCCAGAAGAGTTGGATAGTGAGTTGTGATGGTATAGAGTGTAGTTAATGGGGGTAGGTATGTTGGTTGATGTTTTTTTGAGGTTTCTTGGAGTGAGATAATTTTTGGATTGTATTGTTTTATTAAGATTAGCAACTGGTTGTAGTTATTGGTGTAGCCGTTTAGATTCCACTGTAATAAAGTTACTTGGGCCATATCGAATTTTTAAGAAAATCTGAGGTTTTGAGCAGGGTTGGCGAGTGTCAGTTGAGCAGGTTATGATGTAATGGAGTAATGTATTTGCTATTTGTGTCGACTTTAAGTCGTGATGATAAATCGGGTGGTTTCATTTGGATTTTTGGGCCTGGGCCCGGTTGCGTTTTTGTTTTCAAACTGTTGTAGTATGTATTTGAGGTTAGAATGATTTGCTCCGTTTAATGGTTGATGGTTTCACGATCACTTGATTGTCTGTTGTCTATGTGCTACTTTTTTTATTAACCTGGGCAAAAGGGATGTGCCAATTCACAAAATATGCTGTTTTTGTATTATTTCAGTCAGTTAGACGAATTATTATTTAGTAATTAGAATAACACCGAAAACACGCGTCTTTGTGTCAGAGTGTTATCGAGTCAACTAACGTGTGTAATTGTTTTTCGGCATAGCCTTGAAAATTTGTCTGAACATTGACACTAAATATACAATCGTAACGACAAGCCAACAAATACTAGGAGTTTTTTTTTTTTGCATGTGCAACTGTACTGTACTATGCGGAAAAAGTACCGAAGCTGGAAAGATCGTCGAGTAGAAGACAAAGCATAAAACCTTACTCAACGGTTAGCTTTTTTTAGTCGTACACAAAAAGTCGAAAGAACACGCACGCTGCTCGCGTATATATATATATATATATATATATAGAGAAAAAGAGAGAGAAAAAAAAAAAAAAATTTATTATTTGCCAAAATTGTCGCGTAAGGGCAATAAAGTAATAACAAAATAAAAGTGATAAAGTGGGAAAGATAAAAAAAATTTAATAAAGCCTTAATTCGATATCACACAAAACAATAAAACATCCTCAGAGGATTCAGTGGCGAAGGAAAAATGCAAATTCACGCAACCAACAACGGATACCACACAAACAAAGGACGCAGAGTACCTATACTGAGTAAGTAAGTGAAATCGAACAGCAAACCGATGATAATTTGTTTCATTAGGAACCAACTTATGTCGGAGAGCCGCTCGATGACATCAGAGGCTACGACAGCCACGATAAATAAAACCGACCAAGCGGCTCTCAACACAGAAGGACCACGAGCCATCACCATCGAGCAGTACCGAGTTCGACAACGCAGCTACCAGAGCAGCGGCAGCGGCAAGCTGAAGCCGAAGCAAGCAGCATCAAAACAACTGCCTGGGAATTTAACCCAACTAATGTTGGTGTATCTATTGGAGCGCAAGGGCGTGCCCACCTCTACAAACCAAAAAATACATAAAAATAACTCATTTACAAATTAAAACCGATTATGCACTCCAACTAATAAGAGTTAGAAGGCAGCTATCAATGTAGACTCATACGCGCCTAAACCCTAGAGACAGAATAGGGTATGCAGTTTTTTTTTATGCGTTACATTCTTTTTGGTTAGGTTCCGCAGCAGCACTCACATATACATATATATATATATTGCGTCTTGTTGACGCTTTAGCATTTTTTTCTTTTTGGTTTTTTTTTTTAGCTTCGCCACAGGTGGTACCATCTATGCGGGAACCAGTAAGTGATTGTGAGCAAGTGAATGCCAAATCGAAAGTTCTTAAACATATATATATATAAATATATATATATATGTCCATATCTATATATTTATTTGCGGTTTCTTTTTTTTATACAGTAATTAAGCAGTTCAGGATTCGCCTGCGAGTCTTGTTGGTCAGGGATTTAGTCTTTAATTGTTTTTTTTCTTTATTCTAGCTTCTTTTTCTTTCAATTTTTTTTGATTGTCCAGATTTCTTCTTTTACCCTACACACCCCATCCTAGTTCCTATTCACCTTCTCTTATTCTATCTCTTAGTGCATTCTAATTTTTTTCTTGTAGTGTACTCGTGAGTCTGGAACCAGAGGCGAACCCCGCCTTCGATGAGCTACCAAGAGCATAGCATGAATGCACGCCAAGTCCTCTGATGCCCTGCTCGCACCTAGTGTAACAACCCCAACCTCACCAGCTATCCTGCTCTTTCCCATTTTGTTGTCGTAGGAATCACCCATTTTGTTTGTTTTATTATTCGCCATGGTGAGGCACCGGAAAAATTTCTTGTTGTTGTTTGTTACATAATCGTTCAACCTCTTTCTCAGTAGGAGTACGAATAGTACTTGTATATAAAAAAAAATGGAACGCGCGACCGAATCGGCTTAACCTGAGTAAAGATAGAGCAGCGCAAGAAGTAAAAGTAAACGTTACAGAAAAATGGCGCCCGACGTGGGGCCCGAATAGGCTTGTCATAACACCAGCAAGTCGTTAACATCTGGCATGGTAGTAGCTGCGCGTGACGTATCGGCGAACCCGAAGCGAGAAGTTGGTTGTTAAGTCTCTTCCTGGGCTTGAGCGGCTGCAGTTCAGTTAATCTTGGACTGGCCGACTGGAAGGGACCAAGCAACGACTACTCGACGAAGGAACACAGATGCGTAGGGAGCAAGCTATACCGCATCAGAAGCCAACTAACAATGACACCCGCTAGACATCAGAGTATTCTGTTTTTTTGTGTCAAGTTGATCGCAGCTAGCTGTCCACGTAGGATACGTTGCAGAACTGGCGCCAACGTGGGATCAGTTAGACTTGTAACAACTCCCCAAGTCATTAGTCATTCTGGAATAAGTAGTAGGTGCATTTGGAGTATCGGCGGTCGCGAAGCGAGGAGATGATGGTTTAAGTCACTTCCTGGACTATAGTGGCTGCAGTTCAGGTAATCTTCGACTGGCCGACCGGAAGAGACCAAGCTCCACGACTCGCAGATGGAACACCGATGAACCTTGCATGTGCTACAAATCTATACACTCTATACAAAACTCATACCCAGTCGGACCACGATTAGCTCTTAAACTTGTTCTATATATATGTCATTTTCATTTACCCTTATTGAAGCGGACACCGGCTGCTTGGCAGTAGCGGACCACCAGTGGTAGATCTCATGGACTATAGCAGAACAGATCGGGTTATATCGGTCTGACTGACCGGAAGGAACCACCGGAGGGAAGTTAACTAGCAGCAAAAGGGTTTCCTCAAAGTCTAGTAGCGAACTTCAAGCAAACAGTCGGCAATCAGCGCTCACCAACGTAGTGGCTATTCTTAGGACTTTTGCTGTTACAACTTTTAACAAGTTGGCAGACCAAGAATTACGACGCGTCCGGTACGAGCGACCAAACAACTCGCGTAATCCCAACTTACATTAAACTAGATCACAACTCTAAGCATCTGAACGAACTAAGTCAGACTATTTTGTCGGTTTAGATTTTAGCAACAAAACAATATATGAATAACAATACACTTGAATAAAGTTTTTTTTAAATCGTTTAAGCACAACATTTTAAATATTATATTTTTTTGTAGTATTAAATTTTTTTATTTATTTGTTTTTCAACCATACCATTTTTTATTCAACTAAGTAGTTACCTAAGTTCAATAAAAACAGAACAAGATAAACTATTTAACTATTTAAAATGTCCCTCGCACGTCGCACAGAATGGTTAGCCGGCGGTAACGGCGAGCGCTCATAAATTTGTCAAGCGAGTTTTTGCAATTTTGTCACGAATGAATGTATAATGAGGGCAAGTTGTGGACACAAATTTCATGATAACTGTCTTAAAACCATTCAAAAAGGATCAAGAAGTTGTCCTTCTTGCGGTCTGGAAATAGATAATTGCCACAAGACTCTGGAAAGGCAAACGAAGGGATCGGATATTCCATTGGCAGTTAGTGGTGCGATTGCAGGGAACATTCAACACTCCCCTCCGGCTAATATTTCAGAATCGCCCATGGCAACTAGATCTGGTGTACACCTAGGCATTAAAGGTGCGGTTCCAAAAAGAACCCAACTTATACAGTTGGAAAACAAAAAAACCAGGAGAAGAAGCCAGCAATGCAGCCACAATTTCAACGGGAAATGGGCGAAGCCATGCATCTAGAATGCCTAGTATACAAGACATGAAAACCCTGATTCAATCTCAATTAAGGTCTCACCAGCGAGAAATGATGACCCAGTTGACATCCCATATAACAACTACGTTACAAGCACAGTTGGCAGCATTACAAATAGATAATAGAAACGCTGTGACAACCTCCAAGACCGAATGTCCGGAGGAAGTATTCCCCGTGACGAACCCCTTTTAATGAATTTCAGCAACAACAGCCGAACAACATCCGGCTTACAAGAAGAAAAGGTCAGCAATATTATCCAGGGATGGAAACTGAAAATTGACGGCTGCAGCGAGGGTTTGGCTGCTTCAGAATTCCTCTATAGCGTGAAAACACTCACTGCACAAAATTTAGGCAATGACCTATAGGCCGTTTGTGATTACCTCCATTTGTTATTAGTAGGGAAAGCTTCGGATTGATACTGGAACTTTCACAAAAAACAACATAGATTCACTTGGGAAACATTTACTTATGCCTTCAGAGAACAGTACGAAGAGATGGACAGTGACATTCAAAAATGGTTAAAACTATCCAAGCGCCGCCAGTGTGATGACGAGCTGATCGAAGTTTCGTCTTCCAAAATATGAAGTAGTCAAACTCTTGAGAGATAGTGCCAAACCATCCTTAAGACTAGAACTACTACATGTGCCTCTACTTACTATTACTCAACTACGTGAGGACGTAAAGAAGCACGAAAGATTCTATAGCGAAACACGCGCTACGGCTGTAAGTGGTTCGAAACCTTTTAGACGACAGGTCCATAAATTGTCATCAGAAACAGCAACAGACTTAGACCCCGATGTATCGGAAGTTGTAAAACGACCTCTGAAGTGTTAGAACTGTGAGCAAACAGGACACTACTTCGAGGACTGCCTCCAACCGCGACGTATTTTCTGCTATGGCTGTGGGGCTATAAATGTATATAAGCCCCAGTGTAAAAAGTGTAACCCGCAGGGAAACCAAAAACGGGATGCACAAACCAACACCTATTAAGAGCATCCCCAATAATTACCACAGAAAGCAGCTGTCAAACCGATCCAGCTGTCATTTCAAAGCCACCTGAAAAAGGTGCAATTAATCCAATAAATTCACTGTTAAATCTACCATTTCACGTCCGCCAATTATCAGGCAGTTCGGCAACGTATATTCGGTCATAATAATTCTTTCTGTCGAGATCAATTAGGTCGCAACGTAGAAGTCTGATTGCAGCAATATTCTTAGAAAAAGACGACAGAATGTACACAGACATTACTATAGGTGGTAAAAAGTATCTCGCTTTATTAGACTCAGGTGCATCAGTGAGCTGCATAGGAGGAACTGCTGCCCAAGAGATTTCGTTAGGTAGCAAAATAAGAAAGTGCAATGAAGGAGCCAACGGTAGCATAAGCCGAGTAGTCCGAAAAACATCGTGTCCCATAACTCTTCGTGGTGTGACTAAACCAATTTTGTTTTTCATTATACCAGCATTAAAGATGTATGCCTTGGCATAGACTTCTGGAAAGAATTTGCTTTGGTGAACCGTGTGATGAACTTTTCCATAGCTACTCTCTCAGACGTAGACTTTTGCGACAGCCCAGACCCTCGAAAAAATTATCCATCCAGGATAGAAATAGCTTGAAAGAGGTACTTAAGCAATTACCCTCATTCGACCGTGATGGCCTAGGCAAGACTAGCCTGATCACACACGCGATTGACATGGGGAATGCAAAACCTGTCAAACAACGTCATTGGTCAGTGTCACCGGCAATCGAGGAAATCATGTTCGAAGAAGTTGAACGGATGTTGGCAGAAGGTATCATAGAAGAGTCCGAAAGTCTATGGAGTAGTAATTGCCTACTATTAAAAAGGGGGGAAAAATATCGACTCTGCCTAGACTCGCGTGAAATTAATAAGCACACAAAGAAGGATGCTTATCCGTTACCACATGTGGATGGGATACTAAGTCGCTTAACACCCGCGCGATTCATAAGTGGCCTTGATTTGAAGAAAACTTTTTGGCAAATTCCGCTCGAAGAAAGCTGAAGACAATATACCGCATTCACGATACCGAATCGGCAAATGCCGAATCGGTGTAATGCCCCTCAAACGTTATGTAGACTGATGGACAGGGTTATTCCAGCTCACCTACGGACCAGAGTTTTCGTATATTTAGACGATCTTCTGGTATTGCCCTACGATTTCACGTCCTATTTGTTATTGTTGCAAGAGATAGCCCAGTATTTGCGTAAAGCCAACATAGCTATCAACTTATCAAAATTTAACTTATGTCTATCCGAAATTAACTACTTAGCCTTTATAATAGGAGAGGGCAAAATCAAGACCGATCCTAGAAAAATAGAAGCCATTCGAGAATTTCCAATACCAAAGAACGTCAAACAGCTACGACGATTCTTAGGTTTAGTAGGCTGGTATCGGAGATTTGTCGATAACTATGCCAACATTAGTGTGCCCTTAACTGAATTACTTCGCAAAAACTAGGTTCTAGAGTGGAACGAAGCGGCAGAAGCTGCCTTCAAGACACTCAAAGATAGTCTTACGACGGCTCCAGTTCTTGTTACCCCAGACTTCACGAAACGATTTTTGTTGCCTTGCGATGCGAGCTCTTATGGATTAGGGTGCGTACTAGCCCAACGAAATGAACAAGGGGACGAGCTTCCCGTAGCTTACATGTCAACCAAATTTACGAAATCCCAGAGAAACTATACGGTCAGCGAGTAAGAGTGTCTCGCATTTATCAAAGGCATTCGTAAATTTAGATCATATATAGAGAGTCAAGATTTCTGAGTAATTACTGATCATGCCTCACTGAAATGGTTGATGAATCAAAAAGATTTATCAGGCAGATTAGCGAGATGGGCCATCAGTCTACAAAGCTTTGATTTTAGAATCGAACAACGTCGAGGTTCACAAAATGTCGTAGCAGATACGTTGTCTTGCCTCGAGGAACCAGTGATAGGCGAGTTATTAGCAAATAGTCTGATAATCGATCTAAATTCCACTCACTTTAGGGACGCTGATTACTTAGACTTAATAGAACGCGTCGAACAAAACCAACACAAAAAACCCGACTTAAAGGTTACAGACGGCTACGTGTACCGGCCAACCGAGTTTACGGACGGATACACTTCCCGCGGACACCTTACATGGAAATTATGGGTACCACAAAACCTGTTTAAGGAAATCATCAGTCGAGCTCACGACCATTCAGACGTAGCTCACGGCGGTATTGGCAAAATGATAGAACGGCTTAGACGATATTTTAATTGGCCACATATGGTGCAAGCTATAATGGAGTACGTCACCAATTGCGAGACATGCAAAGAGACAAAACACCCGAATCATATCCTGAGACCTCCACTAGGACGACCACAAGTAGCGAATCGCCCGTTCCAGAAATTACGTACCGACCTGCTAGGGCTGTATCCCAGGACAAAGGCAGGCAATATAGGGTTACCTCTAATCGTACATCACCACACAAAATTTCATTTTTTATGTCCGTTAAAGAAATTCACATCCCTTAGGATCTGTAACTTCTTAGAATCTAACATATCTTATACGTTTGGAGCACCCGAGGCAATAGTGTCGGACAATGGTCCGCAATTCCGTTCAGAATGCTTCCGATCCTTCGTAACTAGATACGGAATCCAACCAGTAAACACCGCCATAAATTCACCTCAAGCCAACGCGAGCGAAAGGTTAAATCGGACCGTATTAGCTGCGATTATAGCATACATCAGTAGAGGTCGCTCGACGTGGGACGAACATTTAAACAAAATAAATGGAGCAATCCGCTCAGGACTACACACCACCACGGGATACACCCCTTCCTACCTGACGTTTGGACAGCACACGATTCTCCACGGAAAGGACTACGAACTGCTACGCAAACTGAACCTGCTAACCGACGACACCAGTCTTAACTATCCTGACGCAATATAGACCTTAAGAGCAGTAGTTAGGACTAACATCAGACAAGCGAACGAGATGAACGCCCAGCGATATAATTTACGGAGCACAACAAGACACTTCAAGATAGGCGACCTTGTTTTTGCTAGGAACTTTTCACAAAGTTAGGCCAGCAAGCGATTCACTCACAAATTAGATAAAGTCTTCATCAAAGCCCAAGTAACATAAGTCTTAAGTTCTACCTACTACGAATTAAGCACCTTGTCGAGAAAATTCATTGGAGTGTATCACCTCAAAGATATAAGGTCAAAATAAAACGACATATTTTTCAGCCGATCTTCCGGCGTGCACTGGGAACAACATCTGCCTTGTACTAGGTGTCCTATGAAAATTAGTCCGTCGCGACAGCGCGCCAGGCGGAGCCTCCAAATAAATAAATTAAATAAATTAAATTTTTCTTACTTATGTCAATTTAATACAATTGTTCAGCCGATACAAAAAAAATCACCAAAACACACCACAATTTCTCACGGTGTACCACTCGTATTATTTCACATTATTCAACCGAACACTTTTGTGTATAAGCATGCGTAAAGATGCGCCGTGACGTCAACTATGCTTTGTTTTTTTTTTTTTGTACATAAAGCAACCAATTGTTTGTGTAGTTAGCTAATCGCGAAACCACAACAGTACACAGAAGAACACCAAATATATAAAAAAATAAGGTAACGGTTACTAAGCGAGCTACGCGTGCATAATTATAGTTACAAGAACAATAAACGAAATTAAAAAAAAAAAAAAGGGAGAAAAAAATATGTTATATATAGTATATATATATATAAAATGGGCATAGCCTTGAAAATTTGTCTGAACAGACGACACGCCAACAAATACTAGGAGTGAATGTCCAACTGTACTAACTGTGCGGGAAAAGTACCGAAGCTGGAAAGATCGTCGAGTAGAAGACAAAGCATAAAACCTAACTCAACGGTTAGCTTTTTTTAGTCGTATACAAAAAGTCAAAAGAACACGCACGCTGCGCGTGTACGAATATATATATATATATAAAGTGAAGAAAGTAGAGTACCTAGACTAAGTAAGTAAGTGAAATCGAACAGCAAACCGATGGTAATTTGTTTTATTAGGAACCAACTTATGTCGGAGAGCCGCTCGATGACATCGGAGGCTACGACAGCCACGGTAAATAAAACCGACCAAGCGGCTCTCAACAAAGACGGACCACGAGCCATCACCATCGAGCAGTACCGAGCTCGACAACGCAGCTACCAGCAGCAGCGGCAGCGGCAAGCTGAAGCCGAGACAGCCATAACAGCCATACCAAAACAAGAGCTACCACCGAGACGACGTGGGGAAACCATCGCTAGGCTCAAAAGGCAGCGGCCCGATTGCCTGGAACGGGCAAACAGAACCCCAGACCCGAAACTGAAGGCAGAGCTGCGTTACATTCTTTTTGGTTAGGTTCCGCAGCAGCAGCAGCGTGTGATTATATATATAATATATATATATTGCGTCTTGTTGACGCTTTAGCATTTTTTTGTTTTTTGTGTTTTGTTTTTAGCTTCGCCACAGGTGGTACCATCTACGCGGGAGCCAGTAAGTGATTGTGGGCAAGTGAATGCCAAATCGAAAGTTCTTAAACATATATATATATATATATGTCCATATCTATATATTTATTTGCGGTTTCTTTTTGTTCTACAGTAATTAAGCAGTTCAGGATTCGCCTGCGAGTCCTGTTGGTCAGGGATTTAGTCTTTAATTGTTTTTTTTCTTTATTCTAGTTTTTTTTTGCATTAGGTGCACTAGTTTTATTTTTTGAATTAATGAAAACATTTAGTCCAGTTATTTATATTTAGCTTTGTTCATTTGGTGCATGGCTCCAAGAGAATAATTTTCTTTGTAGATTATAATTTTTTTTTGTTTGAGCATGGCTCAGAGTTGAATTTAATTTATATGGTTAAGACTTAACTTAAATTTTTTTTTTTTAAATAATCACAATTTAGTCTTGTGGTATTTTGAACTCAGACTCAAACCTTCTTTCGTTTCCTTTTTATTATTATTACCATTAAGTTAAGTTATATCATGAAAATATACAATTTTAATACAACGATGAAATTACTCAACATGTTTCATTAAGATACAGTAATGGTGCTAGAAAAACAACCGACTAGGGACAACCCAGAAACTTTAGCTCATCGCTTGTCATGGACGGGAGGGTACAGACAAGCGCAGCGGGAAACAAATCACCTTCTCCCCTGCTCACCTAGTGTTTAGCTACCACCGTGATTTTTTTTTGTGTATGCCTCTTTTTCTTTCAATTTTTTTTTGATTGTCCAGATTTCTTCTTTTACCATACACACCCCATCCTAGTTCCTATTCATCTTCTCTTATTCTATCTCTTAGTGCATTCTAATTTTTTTCTTGTAGTGTACTCGTGAGTCAGGAACCAGAGGCGAACCCCGCCTTCGACGAGCTACCAAGAGCATAGCATGAATGCACGCCAAGTCCTCTGATGCCCTGCTCGCACCTAGTGTAACAACCCCAACCTCACCAGCTATCCTGCTCTTTCCCATTTTGTTGTCGTAGGAATCACCCATTTTGTTTGTTTTATTATTCGCCATGGTGAGGCACCGGAAAAATTTCTTGTTGTTGTCTGTTACACAATCGTTCAACCTCTTTCTCAGTAGGAGTACGAATAGTACTTGTATATTAAAGCAAATGGCGCAAAGCGCGGCCGAATCAGCTTATCCAGAGTAAAGATAGAGCAGCACAAGAAGTAAAAGTAAACATTACATCACCTTAATCCAAGTTGCCAATATTTTGTTATTTCACACCTTAATAACCCTCAGTATTCTCACCTTAGCAGAAACAAATAAAATTTCTGTAACGAACTCTTGGTAGAACACCCTTGGGAAACATAGTTCGTCACACAGTATCTAAACCAATCTGTTGTTGTGTTTAAGAATGCCTGCAGTTTATTAGTAGCTATCACTTAATTTTCATTTGCACAAAGAATTACCGTGTCGCCAGCAAATGAGGCAATTATAGTGTCTTCACCATCGGGTACTTGTATGCCTGCTGTGTATAATGTATAGAGTAGAGGGACAAGTACACTGCCTTGCATTTATTTCTCTTAGCGATGAGGTACTAACATTGTGTTTTACGAAAAATGTTCTGTCATAGTTCATTTCATTTATAGATCAGTCCCTTGTGGCAGACCTTGTCGAAAGCTTTTTCTATGTCTAGCTAAACTCCAATAGTGTATAGTTGAGTGCTTCCGTCTGAATCCAAACTGATGGTCTGGGATGGGTTCGATTTCTTCTAGTATGGGTTTAATTTTTGTAAATAACAGTTTTTCAAATCATTTGCTCATTACAGGTATTATTATGTGTGATGATGTTTTTGTGAGATCCTTGCCTTGTTTCGGTATCGGTATCATTGTTGATATTTTCCAAAGTCTTGGGTTCTTAATATCGCATTTAATATGTTACATATGTACTGTTTTTCAATCATCGGCAGCTCTTTTAAAATTTTGCGCGTGAACAGGTCATACCCAGGGGCCTTGTTTTGTTTAATATTTTTATTTATGCACAGATCGATGTCTCTTATTGTTATAGGATTAAGTTTTATATCTCTCTTTGGTTTGTTGAAGTGTAGTATTGCTGAATTGACCATCTGAAAAAACTTCTTCATAATAATCAGCTAGCGTTGTCGCTTTTTCTATATTAGTGCGTGCCCAGTTTCCGTCATTTTTCTTAATTGGAGGCACATGTGGCGTTTTATTTAGTAATTTTTTAGTAGTTTTCCACAGTGAATAATTTGTATCAGAGGTTGCCGTCAGGTTTTTTATTTGGTTAGATATTAATATGTTATGGTTTATCTTTAGTTGATTTTTCAATTCTCTTGTAGCTTTGTTCCATCGCGCTTTGTCATCAGGAAAAAGAGTTTAATGCCATATTTTACGTAGATTTCCACATTCTTTTAATAACTTTTTTTACTTTTGGGTCTGTACTGACGTGTTTTCCTTTGAATTTTTGTATTGCTTTCAACAGGACTTTTCCTTTTTTGTTGCTAATTTTGGAGCCCCAGGACGTATGTTTTGCATTAAAGTCGCCCGCACATAAATGTAAATCTCTTTCCCAGAGTTTGGAAGTAGTTGTAGTATAAGTCAGTTGTAACTTTGTGCTTTGGTGGACTGTAGAGCGCAGATATTGTGGATTCGCCATTATTTCCCCAACGATGAATATTCGTTGTTTGAATGCAGTCCTTTTTGAAGTGAACGCTTTCGTTAAACTTTATTGCATTTTTAATTATGATTGCTGATCCTGCATGACTTGTGCCGTCGGGATGGTCAGTTTTTATTATTTTATAAATCGGAACTTTTATTTTATGTTTTTGCGTTAGGTGTGTTTCTGATATAAGTGCTACGTCTATATTGTTATCGCCTAGAAACTGGTTTAATTCAAGTAAGCGTTTGAATAAACCGTTCGCATTCCATATAGCAATGTTCAAGCTTCTGTCTATTTTGTTTGCCTAGAGTGGCTATTAATATGTTTGATATTTGATAAACTGTTTATCATATCTTTCAATTCTTGTAATTTAGAAAGATTGTGGCCTGTTTGCATAATGTCGTTATTTATGTTTGTTGTGTTGGAAAACTTATTTGGTAGTGGAGTAGTGACTTTTTCTTTTTCTTCATCGTTATTGTTTTCTAATACTTTGGCAAAGCTTAGTCCCAGCAGTAAATTTTTGCTGCTGGATGCAATTTTTAGTGTTTGCTGTGCCTCTGCAGATCTAACAGCAGGAAAGCGTTTAATTTTAAGTGCTTTATATACACCCTATCCTTTTTTTACATGGTAGATGCGTGTACTAGGTAACCGTGTAAAAAAAAAATCGTGTAAAAAAATACACGCAACATATGGTAAATTTGAGAATACGTTCCAACAAACCGTGCAAAAAAAGTAATAATTAAATTTACATTACATAAAAAACATTTAAAATAGTGGAAATTCAGTCCATAAGTATTTATAACATAAATAAAAATCAATTTCGCAATTTTGAGCACTTAATTGAGCGATCAGAAAAAGCTTAAAGTCAAAACTAGAGATTTCAGTAAGTGCGACAGACGTAAATAGAGTTGATTATTTTCAAAGAGAAAGAGTGAAATTACTAGTATTAGTATTATATAAGTATTCTTTTGATTTAGTTAATTTCAGTGTTGCTTTGCTAATCACACCATATCAGAGTTTCCAAAATTTACATTTACGTAAAGTTTTCTGCAAGTCTTTGCATTTTTTTTTTTAAGATACATGCAAAAGCAAATTTTTGACCGTGTTATTTCAAAATCGCGTAAAAAAAACCGTGTAAAAAGAGGATAGGGTGTATATCACACCCTTTGTAGTTGAAAATCTTAGGTGTAATGGGCCCCTGCACACTACACAAGTGGGGTCTCTGGTACAATAATTTATAATTTATAGTAATAATTAATGGTCATATTTTTGACAGTTGCTACATTGCGCAATTTATCTTTTGTGATGTGGTGGTTCAATATAGATTTTGGTATATAGAAGGCAGTTGATGTTGTATATGTCTTTGTTCTTATCTCGTTGTTTTGTAATAGTTGAAACCTATTTGTTGGGTTTGGCATACTCAACCAGTAATCTTGTTGTGTTGTTTGTGCTATGTTTTGAATTTTTTTTCTGTTTTTTGTTGGTGTTGGAATTCTCAGTTATATTATTTGGAGACTGTTTGTCTCGGTGATGCTTTTTATTTGTTATTATTTTAAATTTTTTACTTGCATTTCGTTTGATGATGATTTGATTTTAGTTGTACTGTTATGGGACTGAAGATTTTTTTGTTCATCCAGTGTTTTTCGTACTAAGTAAGACGACAACAATTTGCTTGTTGTTGACTTTGGTTTAGCTAAAGATTTACTGCTTACTTGTGTACTCATGATCGATCTTTTAACAGCTGGACATATTGACGTTGTAGTACTATATGCCACTTTTGTTGATGTTGTTGTAGGTGTTGTGCTGAATGTTTTCGCTATGCAGGTTGTTGATGTTGTAGTTGTATTGGTAGCCGTTGTAGTAATAGTTGGAGTTGTTGTAACCGTGACGAGGCGAGACATACTGTGCGCTCCAAGGTTGCAAGTTGGTTTCAACAATAGTATTAGCTATTGTTGGAGTTGCCGTAGGGCTTAATAGAGATTGGCACTATTGATGTCTCGACTTCGTATTGCAAAGTACCCGTTGTTATTGATGGTTGGCGGCCGGCGCTCCGGCATGATTAATCAAAGAATACGCACTATGTAAAGCTGTATTGTAGTTAACACAATATGAAAATATTTCATGGTAAGAGTCACTGTCTCATAGGATTTTTATTGGATATGTATATATATATATATATATTTCTGTTTTTGTTTTACTCAGAATTTACACTTTAACAGCAGGAGCGATTTGAAACACGTCCGCGTTCGGAGACGATTCAAAACGAACTTGTACGAAGGTAATTTAATTGAGTATTGTTTTTGCTAATTTAGTTTTGTTTATACCTTTTTATGCGTAGATTTAACTTAAATTCTCTTTATTAAGTCAAAAGTAAATTTCTTTTTGTATTCATTATTAGTTTTTTTGTTATTATTATTGCAACACAACTTTTTTTTCTATATGTATATATAAATTTAACTTTGTTAGTTTAACCTTAGTTTTTTATTTACCTATCGCGCCTCATTCTCCCGTGTACTTCAATCACTTTTTGGCGCATTCTTAAGTCACACCTCCTTCTTCTTTTTCTTCTTCCTATCCATATACACATTAATAATTTCAAACAAAACACATTACATATTTGACGCCCAACGTGGGGCCAGACCAAACTAGCCTGAAGCGACACCAGCAGAAGAAACCTTTATAATGCACAGCAGGCCTCTCAGCTGCTCTGTCTTTTCTATTTAGCTTAGCTCAGATGGCCCCGATCCTGGACTAGGCGGTTGCAATTCAGTTATCCAGGATTGACCAATCGGACCGCACCATCCGTCCGAACTCCGCTCACTAGCCGTATCCCTCATCTCTATAGTGCCTCCAATAACCTAGCTAGGACTTAGGTAGGTTGACGACAAATGGTTCCGTCCATGGACTAATCGGTTTCAATTCAGTTATCTAGGATTGACCAACCGGGACTGACCAGTTAGCCAGATCTAGTTCCGTAGTCATTTTTCTTTTTTTTTCGTCACCCCATGTATTAGTACGTGTCGCGTCGGCTGAAGTCTGCGTGTGGTCGGATGGATCCATCTCTGGACTAGGCGGATGCAATTCTGTCATCTAGGATTGACATTCCTTCTTCATTTCGGCTCGAGCAACCAACCATACGGTGAGGCTGTTCTGTTCTTTCTTTCTTTTTCTCTTCTCGTACACCATCATTGTTCAAAATTTCTTTTCTTTTGGACTAGCCTTGAGTACCCCAGTCTAGGTTAGCAGGACTCAACAAATGCATAAGAATTTTTTTTGTTTACTCGAAACATCAGGAAAACCTCGTTGATCCTAACAACAGTGAAAGTAATGAAATTTATTATTTTTATTTTTTATTTTTTGTAAAACATCTCCACCGTCCACCTAGAGTAATTGACAGTAGACGCACATAAAGGAATATCTTTAGGTTTTTTTTAGTTTTTTTTTTCTCTGCACCAACTTTGAGGAATTTTGATTTAATTGGAACGTTTGTATTCAACATCGAGTGTTGATATAATTTATATAGGATATAGTCCCCAAGTTAAACCAACCCTTACTTCCATACAAATAGATCACAAACCAACCCTGGAATAGATTTTTTTGGAGATAGGCTCCTAAAGTCGTAATTGTAAAACGCAAGGAGCACATCCACTTACGCAGAATATCGTCCGCGGAGTGATAAATCGCGCTCAGTTTCAACAAGACAACTATGTAGTCTTTCTTGGACTCCAGTAGCAAATCCTCAAGCAAAAGCCAAAGGGACGATACCCAAAACTCCGACCATGAACCCCCCGTTTCGGAACGACCCGGTCCGCCACCGCCCACGAGATGAGCAAGGCAGAGGTCAAAAATTATTAACAAAGTCAGCTGAAAACCAAACAGCGGAAATTGCTGCAACAACTCACAGCACATATCACGTCTTCACTATAAGCCCAATTGGGGTCCTTTCAATTAGGACACCAAGAGGCAGCAGTCAATAGGAATTCTCCTGACTTACTTGGTCCGAGAGCACTTTCGCTCTCCCAAAACCCACGATTCTCCTTGGAAGCTTTATGTTTTGCTTTCTGCGACTAATATGAGGAAGTCGATAGCGACGTAGAAATATGGCTAAAAATCTGCAAACACTGCCAGGGGGAGAATGAGCAGTTCGTCCTATTCAAGGTTAGTATAGAGGAGCTAAAGAGTAAATTGCACCATAGCTTGCCTGAGCAAGAATTGGTCAAGTTGTTGATGGATAATTCTCGGCCATCTTTAAGACTCGAACTCCTACATTTACCCATATTCACATTATCTAGACTGCGGGAAGCAGACGTCGATGAACTCACAGGGAGAACATTAAAATATTGGAACTGTGACCAGATGGGGCATTGGTATGAAGATTGCGTAGAACCTCGACCCACACTGCAGGAAATGTAACCCGATGGGAAATAGGACCCGGGATGCCCAGTTCTCAACCTCAATCTTAAAGGACGGCGCTTGCCAGACGGATGCAGACGACCAAGTCATAACATTACAGGAAAAGCCGTCCACCCACCTAAGAGACATTAAGCAACAGCCTTTCGACGTACGTTTGGCTAATAATAACAAGGTTAGGAAACGCATTTTCAGGGACTGTGACTGTGTAAAATTTGTATATAAACCCAAACGTTCAACCCGACGCCTCCGGCAACTGTGGCGATCCATTCGCTCTTCTCGTAGGAATGTGATACCGAATGTATACTAAAATAGAATTGAAGAGAAGGAATTATTTAGGCCTACTTGACTCAGGGGCTTCAGTAATATAGCGGGTAATATAGCGGCTCGAGACATCATGAGTTCGACCAAGGTAAAGAAGTGCGGTGGTAACGTCAAGACCGCCGACGGAAACTTAAGTCCTGTAGTGGGAAGAATTAGTTGTAACATAAGTTACATAAATCAAACCAAGGCTATATAATTATTTATAATCCCTGCTTTAAAACAAGACATCTATTTAGGAATCAACTATTGGAAGGAGTTCTCCTTGTTCAATCGGTTGGTTGACGCACAGGTTACCGAACTATCAGCAGATGAGAATAGCGCTGAAGACAAGCCTACCTGGCATAAATTAACAAACAATAGCAGAGGCAGCTAGCTGAAGTAATCGGGGTTTTTTCACCAAACTATCGAGGCGGGCTCGGTCAAATCAGCCTGATCTGACACACAATTGATGTGGGAGATGCGATGCCAGTCAAGCAGCGCCACTGGCCGGTATCGCCGGCGATAGAGAAGTTAATGTTCGAAGAAATAGATAGTATGCTACAATAAGGCATAATAGAACCCTCGGACAGTCCATGGAGTAGCAACTGTGTTTTGGTTAAGAGGGGGGCAAAACATAGGCTCTGCCTGGACTCCAGGGTAAATAATAAATTCACAAGAAAAGACGCATACCCCCCAACCGCATATTGATGGAATCTTAAGTCGATTACCGCCGGCTCGCTTCACAACCGGTCTGGATATGAAAAAGGCTTTCTGGCAAATTCTCCTGGAAAAAAAATCTAGACAATATACTGCAGTTACAATACCCAATAGGCCGCTGTACCAATACCGAGTAATGCCCATCGGCTTATGCTGTGTGCGAGTTAATGGGCAGGGTGATACCTAGGGTATTTGAATATTTGGACGATCTGCTTATTCTGTCAGATGATTTTGACTCGCATTTATAGTTATTAAAAGAAATAGCCCTGTGCTTAGAAAAGGCCAAAATAAAAATAAATGTCAGCAAGTCGAAATTCTGCCAGACAAATAAATTACTTATTATTCATTATAGGTGAGGAAAAAATTAAGACTGACCCGCAGAAAATCGATGCAATTAGGGAATTTCCAGTCCCCTTGACGGTAAGACGCCGTAGGCGTTTCTTGGATATGGCGAAACTACTCCGAAATTACACCGGAAGGGGAAGACTTTGGAGAGGAACGATGCCGCCGATGCCTCTTTCGTCCAACTAGAAAACTTCCTAACAACAGCTCCGGTGTGACACCAGTGACACCAGACTTTAAAAAACAGTTCATTCTACAATGCGACGCTAGTTCCTACGGGAAAGGCTATGTCTTAGCACAACGTAACGATGAAGGGATGGAAATGCCAATTGCACACATGTCAGTTAAATTAAATAAAACCCAGATGAATTATAGCGTAATAGAGCTAGAATGTTTAGCAGTACTAAAGGGCATAACAAAATTTCGTCAATAAATCGAGGGGCAAAACTTTTTAGTCACCGACCACGCTTCACTCAAGTGGCTGATGCAACAAAAAGACTTGGCAGGGCGACTAGCCAGATGGGCAATTAGTATACAAGGCTTTGACTTCCAAATCAAACACCGAAAGGGTTGAAGCTATGGGTCCCTTGGAATCTCGTCAAGGATGTTATGACCAGGGCTCACAACGCTCCGATTCAGCCCATTACAAGGTGGGAAAAATTGTGGAAAATCTCAGATGCTATCTGTACTGGCCGCACATGGTTGAGCATATACGCTCCTATGTGTCCACGTGTGACACGTGCAAGGCAATCAAAAGTGCCACTACTAGGAAGGCCTCTAACTACGGAAAGGTCCTTTAAAAAATTGTACATAGACTTATTAGGACCATATCCCCGTAGTTCAGCAGGGAAAATCGGTCTACTAATAATTGTCGACCACCACACGAAGTTCTACTTCTTGTGCCCTCTTATGAAATTTGCAGCATTAAAGATTTGCGATTTCCTTGAGTGCTCCGTCTTTTATACCTTCAGAGTACCCGAGAGCGTACTAACAGTTAACGGCTCCCAATTCAGATCGGGGTATTTTAACGCGTTCCTCACTGAGTTTGGGGTATCACACCTACTAACGGCCATTTATTCGCCACAGGCGAATGCAAGTGAAAGATTGAACCGGACCATTCTGGTTCACATCAGGTCCTACATTGGGAATAACCATTCCAATTGGGACCAAAACCTCAACCAAATAAATGGCGCCATTCGATCCACCGTGCATACTAATAAAGGGTTTACGCCCTATTTTCTTACGTTCTGTGTAAGCTACGTCTTCTAGAAGAACATACCCGGCTAAATTACCCCGACGTGCTCCAAGTGATTCGTGCTCAGGCAAAAGCCATGATAAGTGCGGCGCATGAAGTGAACGTCCGGTCCTACAACCTACGTAGCAAAATTCGGCATTACAAGGTGGGTTACCAAGACTTTGCCAGATACTTTTCACAGAGTAACAGTAGCCAGCATTTCTGCCACAAACTAGATCTGCAGTTTATTAATGCATCGGTTCGTCGGGTTATAAGCCCTTTGTATTACGAACTGGCCAACAGCGACCAGTTGTTTTTTACCTAAAAGATGTGGCCATAGCGGCTAAATCTGCTTTGTACTGGGTCAAGAATTTAGCTGGTCACCTAAAACATTTTTTTATGTTTTTTTTCTCTTCTTAACCAATAACAACCGCGAGAAGGGTGAATGGTGACAGTGAGACCAAACCTATTTGGGCTTAACCAAGCGGATGTAAGCGATCAGATTGGTTAATCCAAAGCCAAGCACCAAAAAGGTTCGGCCGAGCAGAAAGCATAGAACCTGGACGCCCATAGGCAATTCCGCCTTATGTCCAAATCATCATTACGGCGTTTTAACGGCCATCCAAATGTTTATAATCGGGCATGCCCATCCATATGTCTAATACGTGCATATAAGGGTATAAGCATATAGGGCAGAGAAAGGTTACCCTATATGAGCAAATGACGCCGCCCATGTCCCCCTAATATTTTTTTTTTTGTCAATACTAATGAATTGTATGTCCAACAGCGAAATAGGAACATAGCAACAGTGGAATATTTTACTTACGCGCAAAGCATTATTCTAGAGCGACCGATACGGGAGACTAGAAAAGTCCCGTAACTATTATTGTAGAACTTTTGAGCGAAGGCATTTAAGGAGCATGGCGACAGTCAGAACAGCGAGTTTGAAATGGGGGCGTATGCTGTCGACGAAGCGCATAAAAACGATCGCAACAAGTAATGTTTTTTTGGTGGTGCATATGAGAAGACAAAAAGACATTTTAGCTAATGTCCGCGCGAAACACCAAATAATAACCACGACAAATGGTTTAATATATTTTTTTTACGTGAAGCCTGAAAGCGACATTTGTACATGAGCTTAAATGAAATTTTGTGGAAAGAAGTGTAACTAGATATAAATAGCAAAAAAAAAACTACCATATATAAAACTACATAAAAAGGTAATTGACAAATTAATAAAACACCGAAAGAAAAGTGCATACATAATGCTATTCGCAAATAGCAAGGGGAAGTCAACATACAAATCGAACAAAATGCACAGCGTTTAAACTTCACAAAAATACGAACCAGCAGACAGTAAACTGTAAAAATTGGTTAAGGGCGCAAACGTTTAACTTTTAGAGTGCGCGAAAAAGAGAACAGAAAAGCGCGAAATCAAACAAAATGCACAGCGTTAATTTTTTGTTTTTGTTTGTTTGTCAAAAGCTACTTTATCTACTTAACTAAATTTATTAGTACTAGAAGATTACAAAAACTAATTAATAAAATTAAAAAACTAAATTAAAATTAATCCAAATATTAAAGTAAAAATTAAAATACGATTCTACTTCTATCTAATTTCATTAAATCTACAAGTAAGAAGAGATTTCAAAGTGTGAGAAGAGGCTATGATAGAAAATAAATGATAGTTAGAGTTATAAGCCAAACACATAACATAGAAGCGATCATGCAGTAAGAAAGATAACCGTGGAGTCTTTAGTCTAATAAGTAAATAATATCTAGTTGTACGCGAGGGCACGATAAAATTAGTTTTCGCAAGGGGAAAAGGAGAATGAATGTTACCGTTTATAAGGTTATGAAGAAAATAATTCCGAACACGGACCCAGACTGACTAGCTAAGGTAGGAGGATAAATCAATTTAAGGCGGCAATGGTATGAGGGAAGACGAATTGCTGAATTCCACTTTAATCCTCGCAACGCAAAGAGCAAAAATTGTTTTTGAACTGATTCAATACGGCCAGAATATGTTATGAGTTGGGGATTCCAAATACATGAATCATATTCCAAAATCGGACGAACCGAAGAAGTGAAAAGCTGCTTGGTGGTATAAGGATCATTAAATTCTTTAGCTTATCTCTTAATAAAGCCAAGAACACCTCTAGCTTTACCATTAAACTTAACGTTTTGGGTCGTAGATTTTAAGTAGCTGTCAATCTATAGTACAAGGCTGGGGGAAAGGCCAAACTTGGCAAGTTTCCTTAGGAGTAATGAATGGCAGACACTATCAAAAGCTCAGTGTAGATAACATCTGTTTGTCGACCTAAGTCAAAACCACGAGAAACAAAAGAAGTAAACTCTTAGAGATTTGTTACAGTGGACCGTCTTTTTTGAAAAACCATGTTGAGAAGTACTTAACTTCGGAACCATAGAATTCTGAAGTTGATCAGAAATTATGTGTTCGAGGACTTTTAGTATTGCACATAACAAGAACACGAACCAGCAGACAGAAAAGTGTAAAAATTGATAAAGTGCGCAGAAGTTTAACTTTTAGAGTGCGCGATAAAGAGAACAGAAAAGTGCAAAATCGAATAAAACGCACATCACAAACGCGAACAGAAAGAATTAACAAAAAGTGCGTAATCGATTCATCATTACTATATGCATTCAAAAGGGTGACGTCACGTACCAAGGACACAGCAGTGCGCGAACGCTTAACTATCGAATACACAAATACAAACCGAATAATAGTGAGCAAAAACTCATAATTATCGTTAAATCAACAAAGAAATAGTAAAGAAATTGCGAGCGGTGTGTAACCTTTAAGCTGTGCGTGACGACCCAACGGTGCGAAAACGGTCAACAACCGAAACCAACCAAAGTCTGAGACGACGGTGGCGGAGTAACAAGGAGTTGCACGGCACTGGCTCTACTCAACAGCAACGACCAGAACACTAACGCAGCTAAGAGGATTTTATATTTGTTTATATATATATTTATTTTGTCACTTAGCCTTAATATTAATGAGTTACCGTCTTGAGAAAGAGCAATATCAATTTATTTTTTTTATGCTATACGGTATGTTGCGTTGAGATTTTTTTTTGGGGTCGAAGGGTGCAGGGCATCCAATAGCAACGGCCCTATAAGCGCATAGGTACGTAAAAAAATGATAAGAATAAGCTTGTTGTTTCACCAGACGGATTGATAGACGGATTTTTTTTTTGTTTTGTTTCCTTTATTTTTTTTTTTTCAGCTTTACATTAATCAGCGCGAAGTGAGCTCATGGAGACTCGGTTGGGTTAGCGTATCATTCATTATTAATTATTGTTTTGTTAAATTTTCGCGTACTTTAAAAATTTTTTTATTATTTTTTTTTCTTTGTGAAACATTGCCTATTTCACTTGATCAGTAAATTGGCCGCAGCGTATGGCCTGAATTCACTGTACGAAGTTAATTTAATAGAGCATTTTTTTTGCTAATTTAGTTTTGTTTATACCTTTTTATGCCTAAATTTAACTTAAATTGTTTTTCTTAAGTCAAAAGTGAATTTCTTTTTATATTCACTATTAGTTTTTTTATTATTATTATTGCAACATAATTTTTTTTTCTATAAGTATTTATTAATTGGTTAGTTTAACCTGTTTTTTTTTTAATTATTTATTTTTTTTATTATTGTTTGAACATAGTTTTTTTACATGCCCGTATATATATAAATATATCTTAATTAAGCTTTGTTAATTTTTTTTTTGATTAGTTTTGTTGCACAACATACATTTGTTTTATTTGTTTATTTTTTGTTTTGCTTAACTTATACTATGCCACGAGCCTTATTGTAATCAACCTATGTTTTCTATTGTTATAATAAATAACAAAGTAACAATTATGTTCGTAGTCATGAATCGATAATTTTTTTTGTGTTGGTCCTGCAACCAAATGAATAGGGGTACTCTGAGATAAAAAGAAGACTCATTTTCGCTTATGGGCAGCCCGCAATATGTCTTGGACTGCCAAGGTAGAGTGGGTATAGAGAGCCCAGAGGGAAAACATTACCAGCTTCTCTCCCCCTCTGTCGGTTAGATCCTTCGTCGTGGTGTGACCTTTCTGTCTGTTAAATTCTTCTGTCTATTATTTTTTCGATCTGGAGTGCTGCGCTATTGGGCTGTCATCATTCCGTCCGTTTTATTTCTCTGGTCTCGTTTGTCTACCATTTTCTTTTCCTTCTCTATCTCTCTTTTACCTAAGGTTCATTCTGTCGTATTTTTTTTTTATCTATTGCGTCTAATTCTCCCCTCTTTAGTCACACCTCCTTCTTCTTTTCCATATACACCTCAATAATTTCAAACAATACACATTACAACTCATCAACGCAATTTTGGGCTCCATAGCATTTAAGCGAGGGGAACAAACACCAGGAAAGTAACATAACACTCGAAAATAGCACACAAAAAAAAACATTAACAAACGATTGTCTCATGTCACATTAGTGCAAGTAGCACATTGTGACTTGCGAGAGGGAGAAACAATATAAATGCAGTCGCATTTGCGCAAGGGGATCTATGGGGGGAAAGAAGAGTCAATTGCTGAGGAATAAAAGACTGACCGAAAACACAAACGACTACCTTAGGCAGTATTACCATAGGCAGTACATTTTCATGAGGAAAAGGGACAAAAAGATAACAAGCAAAGAGAAGTCAGACAAGACGACCAGATTTCGCTTCGTCTTTTACCATGCCCGGCCGCTCCTAATTCTAAAACTTAACAATGGTCGTAATATTCCTCTGGTGCAGTATCTATATATAAGTTGTGTCTGTTAGAGAATTAGCAACAAGACTATTAGTGCGAGCAGAAAAGAATATTCTTCGGCTTTTTGTTCAGTAAACAACGAAAAGTATTGGGCACAACAAAAAAACCATTGAGTGGCAAATGCATTTGTGAAATCAAAGTTTTCATCAACAAATTGACAAAAACTGTTGTGCCGCTGTTAAGTCTCGCTGTTGTGAACAATAACCACAGAACGAGACTCGGGGAAGCTGTTGTGCCGCTGTTAAGCTGCTGCGTGTTGCTGTTAAGCTGCTACGTGTCGCTCGTAAACTGTCGCTTAGCAATGGTTCGTTATCGAGAGCTTAGACTGAAATGTCGGAAAAAAAAAATAAACTTGTTATGCCTATGGATTAGCAGAGTCTTCGTGCCAAATGGTGGTGGTTGTAGGTCTAACCGTTTCCGAGATCCGTTTGTTTATACGAACAGATAGACAGACTGACATGACTAGATCAACTTGCCTTGCGATACTGATGAAGTATATATATATATATATGTATATATATATTTATAAACAGCTGTGTTCAACAAAACATTAAAAGGTTTTTTTCGACATGTCAAAACATGCAAGTTGAACAAGTGTTCACATTTTTCATGGATTAGAGTGTAAAAAGAGAATGCGAAAAAGTCCCGTTAACTTCGCATTTGTATGGTTATGACTTTGAAGACTTTAGAGAAATGCACCAAAATTTGGCTGTTCATTGAAATAGTAGTGCTGGCTGTGAACACTTTGAAAAAAAATTATAATAGTTAATTAGCAAAACCAAAAGCTGCATTAGTAAGTTTAATTTAGTATTAAACAATTTTGATTGATAGTTATTTGTTTTGCAACAACATTTTATCTTTAGTGAATAGAGGAAAGCATTGCTCGGCTGAGAAAAAGAGATTTAATAGTTAGCTTTAGAGCAAAAGGCAAGACTTACAAAGAAAATGAAGATATTGCTACAGCTACAATGATATTTAATTCCATCAACAATAATAAAAACAAGCCAGAAAATCTTGGTAAACAGCGTAAAACGACCGCATCAGCCGTATTGTGCGTTTAAGCAAAAAAATGTCATCAGCATGTTCCAAAAAAGCTTTTGT
>JBAMBQ010005635.1:0-23184 GCA_037044495.1 Stegana nigrithorax | reverse complement strand
TCTCGCAGGATTACCCTTTCATCGCTGACGCTAAGAATTTTATTTGGTGGATTTCTGCCCTTGTCCTTCACTCTATTCTCCTTTAAAAATCGCTCAATTATGTGCTGGACCGTAGACGACGATAAGTTAACGATTTCAGCTATTAACCGCTGACTTTTTCCTTCTTTGAAGTGGTGAATGATCAATTCTCTTTGTTCTATTGTAGTGCGTGGGCCCATGTTTTAAATTTGTATATCCTCACTTCTGAACTGACTCTATCAAACTAAAATTGAACAAAAACCAATTGAATATTCTATCCAAACACATAGTGAAACCATGTGCTTCATATTTGGAGACATAACGGTATCAAAAGCTCGAAAAGTAAACTGCATCAAATAAGCTGCACGATTTGAAAAGGCAGTTTTTTTGGTTTTTCATAGTTTTTAAAATGATAAACTGAATATGTACTATTTATAAAACACTAATCTTAAAGAAAAAACTGTGCTCTACAAAACTGCATTTTTAGTTTTTTCGATAACTCATTTGGTTCAGAGATAACTGGGCTTAAACAAAAATTTTTGGTCTGCATCAAATAAGCTGACACTCACTGTATATTAACTACGTTAACATTGTACAGGTATATGTAGGTATATAAACATACATACTACATGCATATACAGTGAGTCACTTAAGTATTTTGCCTATTGGTTTTCATGGAAAAATTTGATTTTGTTGGCTTATAAAACAACAACAATGGGAAAAATAGAAAAAAATGTTGCTTTTCTGCTAAAGGCATATTTTCACAACAAGTTAACCCAACTACGGATCATATATGATGATCCGTTAGCTAGCTATTGAGGCGCAATCATTTTCTGCCGAAAATTTCGATCTCACAAAAATATTTTGCCTCGCAACAAAGTACACGTGGTTTTCATATTTCCTAAGAAATTTGCCTCAATTGCGTGGAAATTATGCATACTGTACTTGCTGCTAAGGCAATAAGTTAATGTTGTGTACAATTTCGATGTGATCGTGCTGCTTTAGAAAACCAACCCGGCGCGCTTCGCTTCGCGTTTTTTTCTGTCCAGTTTATGCAACCATCTTCGTTTGTCAAACCCGTTAAAAGCATGAGAAAAAAAGAGAGCACATGTTTTTCTTTGTCCAATTATTAATTCCTTCAAATATCCTAATTGATAAAACAATTTACAATACTACAACAAAAAAAACAACAAACACAATATTTATATGCAGTGACGAAACGCTGCTCTGTGAGCATAGTTTGGCTTTTCGTTCGGCAAGACAAAAAAGTCGTCGTACAACAAAATATAAGCAATAAACGTACGAACGTTTTTATGTTGATTGATTTTTTGTATTTGTAATAACTTAATACTAAAAAAAAAACATATTTAATTAAAATAAACTGAAAAAGTAAGTATGCCACTCAGTTGGTAATAATAAATGTGATTTTATAAAAAAAAAATCATTAAAATCGGTTCAGTATATTTTGTTTGAAAGCGTGACAAAATTTTCGTCTTTAATTTTATATAATTAGTATAGATATAAAGTACATATATACAGTATACATATATCGTTTAAGTGTGGGCCTGCTTAATTGCATTTTCCGCATAAAAAAAAATTTGGTAAGGATATCTTTATAAACAAAAAAGTGTTTCTCAGTAAATGTTGTTTTTCGGCCGATCGTTCCTATGACAGCTATATGATATAGTAAACTGATATACATATTATTGAGATATGTGATTGAATGTTAGTTAGGACTGTTAAATCCAAAATATGGTAACGATATCTCGGAAAACAAAAGTGTTTTTGTTAGTAAATGTGGTTTTTGGCTGATCGTTCCAATGGCAGATTTATGTTATAGGTTGAATATCCTAAAAACAAAATAAACTTGTTACGCCTATGGATTATGACAGTCTTGACAGCCAAATTTGGTGGTTTGTAGGTTTAACCGTTTCCAGACCAGTTTGGTCATACGGACAGACACACAGCCGGACATGCCTACATCGACTCGCCTTTCGATGATGATTGGGTCTGCCACGCTTTATTCTGCCTGTTACATATGGAGTGATTCATTTAGAAATTTTTTTTTTTTAATTGTAAATAAAAGACGCAAAGAGAAATTGGATGGCCGAATCTTTATTAAGTCTTGAAAGAACATTCTCTGACATTTATTTTTGAAAATAATTTCATTCTAATGTTGGCCCTGAATACGCCGTAGGTGGTCCATTCGGGAGGTCCAATTTTGGATCACTCTTTCCAGCATTGCAATCGGTATTTGCCCAATTATGCGATATTTGCCTCAATTTTTAAGAAATACGGACCGATGATTCCACCAGCCCATATACTACACCAAACAGTACATTTCTGTGGATGAAACGGTAGTTTAGGAGTCTTCAGGTTGCTCCTCAGCCCAAATGCGGCAATTATGTTTATTGACGTAGCCATTGAACCAGAAATGTGCCTCATCACTGAACAAAACTCGACGTGTATCTTCGTTGAGCTGTTCCAGAGCCCATTTGGAGACGTTGTTGCGGAGTGAGTCTTTCTATGATGATTTTTCAAACATTACTGACTAAAAATAACATGACAGCATGACTAGTCACGCGTGATCTGTAAAAGAAACCCAATTGACAAAAAAAAACCTCTCAATAAATCATCCATTACATTTGAACAACTTTAATATAGCCTTTACCATTTTTTGGTACAGGGTATAAAAATGTTACTGAAGTGTATATTTGATTTGCTTACCACCCTAAAATTAATATTACAGTTAATCAAATTGCCAAACAAAGTCCATAAAAAATGTTCTGTTTTATAAACCAATCTATAATAATAAAAACAAAAAATTTTATCACTGATTTAATAGGTTTTTCGTTTGCCATAAAAAAGTCACGATTAACTGCGGCGACGACGACGACGACAGAAGAAGCAACAAAAATTTTTAAAGGTAATTAACATCTTCAACGACGACTTGTACGTTAAGTTTTCAATTTCGAGCCACATAAAATATGTGCATATGTGTGCGTATGCTTTTCTTTTGATATAATGCAGTTGTGTATTTGACTGTATATGCTGAATATTTCATGTTGAATACTGAAACGTGTCTGAACGTCGTATTTGCTATCGAATTGATTACAACATTCGGTCAAAAAAGCAATTCAACCATATGCATTCAAGTGTGAAATGTATTTTTAAAAGTATTACTTTTTATTTATTTTTTTTTTCTTACTTTGCCATTATTTTTTCAAAGAGATTGACTTCTGTTGTTATAACTTTTTTATACTCTGTAACAAAAAATGGTAAAGAGTATACTAAAGTTGTTCAAATGTATGTAAGAGACAGAAAGAGGCGTGGCAGACCCCACAAAGTATATACACCCAATCCTTTTTTTACACGGTAGATGCGTTCACTAGGTAACCGTGTAAAAAAAAATCGTGTAAAAAAATACACGCGACATATGGAAAATTAGGGGATACGTTCCACAACTTTAAAAAATCGTGTAAGGAGTTTTCGCCTCCAAATATTTTCCCAACAAACCGTGCAAAAAAAGTAATAATTCTATTCACATTACATAAAAAACATTTAAATTACTACAAATTTAGTCCATAAGTATTTATAACATAAATAAAAATCAATATTGCAATTTCGAGCACTTAATTGGGCGATTAGAAAAAGCTTAAAGTCAAAACTAGAGATTTCAGTAAGTGTGTCAGATTCAAATAGAGCTGACTATTTTCAACGAGAAAGAGTGAAATGACTAGTATTCTTTTGATTTAGTCAATTACAGTGTTGCTTTGCTAATCTCACCATATCAGAGTTGCCATAAATTACATTTACGTTGTTTTCTGCAAGTCATTGCATTTTTTTTTATACCCTGTACCAAAAAATGGTAAAGGGTATATTAAAGTTGTGCAAATGTATGTAACAGGCAGAAGGAGGCGTGGCAGACCCCACAAAGTATATATATTCTTGATCAGCATCGAAAGGCGAGTCGATATAGCCATGTCCGTCTGTCCGTCTGTCCGTATGAACGCACGGATCTCGGAAACGGTAAGACCTACAACCACCAAATTTGGCACGAAGACTCTGCCAATCCATAGGCATAACGAGTTTATTTTTTTTTTCGATATTCGATCTATAACATATAGCTGCAATAGGAATGATCGGCCGAAAAGCCATATTTAGTAACAAAAACCGCTTTATTTTATAAGATATGTTTATCAAATTTGAGATTTAATTGTTTTACCTAATGCCCAATCACATATCTATAAACTATGTATATCGGTTCACTATATCATATAGCTGCCATAGGAACGATCGGCCAAAAAACAACATTTACTGAGAAAAACTTTTTTGTATATTAAGCAATCGTTATCAAATTTTGGATTTATTGATTCTAAGTAAATTCAAATCATATTCCTAAATATGATAAATATCGGTGCACTATAACATATAGATGCCATAGGAACGATCGGCCGAAAAATGGCTTCTACACAAAAAAAAAATTTTTTTCTTGAGATATCCTTACATAATGAATACAAAATATTAAAGCAACAAAAAAAATATATTAAGTTTTGGCTTCGGTACAGGGTTTTCTATAGTCGGTTACGCCCGACTATAGCCCTGCCTTTCTAGTTTTTTTGGAATTCGTGCAAAAGCAAAAATTTCGTGTAAAAAAAGTTTTTTTTTTTCTAATTTTTGGACCGTGTTATTTCAAAATCGTGTAAAAAAAAGTCGTGTAAAAAAAAGTCGTGTAAAAAAAGGATAGGGTGTATATTCTTGATCAGCATCACCTTTAATATACCCATTACCATTTTTTGGTACAAACCTTATACCGAACAGGCATTTTCATACAAACAATCATAGCATGAAAGTTTCAGTGTTAAAAAAGCTCTTTTGTGACTGAAAGCTCAAAGTGTCTGAAAAGTGCTTCTTCTTTACTATAAAAATATGGAAGAAAAATACTCAAAAGTAAGTATTTAAACTTTATTTATAATTTATAGGATTTATTAATACTTGTTATCTTTTTTCTATGCAAAATAAATTTTTAGAGGACACCAAAGGACCAGTTATACAAAAAACAACCCGCAGGCGCCACGGGTCAATCAAAATCTTATGGAGCAATTGACGCGAGATTTGAATGTCCTGAACTGAAATGGCCCAACACGGTCAGCGGCAAAATTGAAAAAGGTAAGTTATTAAAAAATTTTTGTTTTCTCATTTAAATAAAAACAACTGTGAGTTTCAGAGCCTAACACATTAGAAAAATGTATTACATTCTCGTAGATGCACTAGTCCAGCAACAGAAGGCTCTAAACCGGTAAAACTAGGTGCAAATGCGGCAAACCAAGTTGCTTTTGACCTCTAATAGTGCCATGCAGCGAACGTTGGAAAAGATGGCAAACTCAATAGCAAAGGCTATGAAAAAAATGTGTGCTAAATAAAAAATAAAAAATATATTTTTTTTTTTTAAATAACATCACATTTCTTTTGTTGATTTTTTCTGTTTGGCTTATATTTTCATTTAAAGAAGAAGTGCAAATGTTTCAAGACTTCAAAATGATCATTTTCTTCGCATACTTGCCACTCGCTTGTGACCTGTTTTTTCATTCGGTACAAAAATAGTAACTAAGAGCTTATTTTTGGTGACGAAAATACCTATAGAGACGAAATAGTTACAAAGAGGCAATAGAGACTTTTTTGAAACTGCACCAAAATAGACCGAAAAATTGCTTTTTCTAAAATCTAAAAATGAAATGTACATATATCAAATCTAAAAAAATAGCAACTAACAGTGGCTACCAATGCTATGAATAAAACCAAAAAATAGTGCATCAGCAGCAACTCATGCAACAGTGACTGTGGCTCAGCGGTAATATTTCATGGGCTCTAATGTCAGAGTTACGCGGTTTGAGCTCTGGTGGTGCTATGAAGTTTTCTTCATGTTTTTAATATGACAAAAATCTAATAATAAATATTGACGTCGGCTGAGGGTCGGCAGAATGTGGTAGATCGGTATGAGACAGATTTCGTATTCAGAAGAAAGATATAAACAATGTCCACCCACGGGCATTAAACTCGACAACTACTCTGAGCCAGACAACAAGCATTTTTCGTTTGAAACATAATCGACTTTTAGTAGCTGGTGGTTAATAATGCATTAAGTGCTTTTATTGAAACATTTATTGCATATTTATACTTATTATATAAAATTAAACACAAAAATGTTGTAACGCTCTCAAACAAAATCTACTTAACTTTTTTTTTTTTTTTAATTTTTTTTAAATTGTGTTAAAGAATTGAGTGGTATACTCATTTTTTTAGTTTTTTTTTTTTTTATTTAAATATCTTTTTCTTTTTATACCCTGTACCAAAAAATGGTAAAGGGTATATTAAAGTTGTGCAAATGTATGTAACAGGCAGAAGGAGGCGTGGCAGACCCCATAAAGTATATATATTCTTGATCAGTGTCGAAAGACGAGTCGATCTAGCGATGTCCGTCTGTCCGTATGAACGCACGGATCTCGGAAACGGTAAGAAAAAGTTTTTCTCAGTAAATGTTATTTTTCGGCCGATCGTTCAGCTATATGATATAGAGAGCCGATATACATAATATTGAGATATGTGATTAGGCATTAGCTAAAACTATTAAATAAAATTAAATTTGGTAACAATATCTTGAAAAACAAAAGGGTTTTGGTTACTAAATGTGTGTTTTCGGCCGATTTTGATTTGAATTCTATGGGTGATATTGAACAGGCAGTTTGTTAGTACGACTTTATACAAACATATCAATAAATGTATATCGAAACTCAGAACTACTCAACAGTTAGATAGGCAACCTTGGACGGAAGGTTGATTACGCGAAGCGGTCGAGCGTTATAATTTTCGCTACTTAAGTAAGGCCTGTTATTTTTTGTATTTACTAAATGTAAAATCAAAATTTAAACGGGATCCGAAATATTATTATTTCTAAACGTAGGTGTAATACTATTCCATCTATAATGAAACTAGATAATGTTGAACGTGTAAATCCTTGTGACATTTCAAACATTTTTGGTAGTTTTTTTTTCAAAGCAATCGAAATTTCATCTGTCCTATCGGTGCGGAAGGAATCTTTAATTTTTTCACTCTATGAAAAAGGGAGTAAAATCGATAAATCTAATTATCGAGGTATTGCTAAACTATGCACAATACCAAAACTCCTGGAACACATAATTACTGACTAATTTCAGCATTCTATTGTTCCTAATTTAAGTACCTCTCAACATGGCTTTAGAAAATAACGGTCTACTGTAACAAATCTCTTAGATTTTGCTTCTTTTGCTTATTGTGGTTTTGCCTTAGATCGACAAACGGATATTATCTACGTTGACTTTAGTAAAGCTTTTGAAGTGTGCTACGATAAATATAAGTCCAGCAGATTTAAATAAAGTTTCCCATATAATGTGTTTTTGAATGAAAATACAATAATATTCTTGTAACAATAACTGTCTGGTTTACCTTGTAAGGCAATTAAATCTTCAAAGAAGTATAATATAGGGTAAGGCACTCCAAGTGTTACCAATTCAAACGGCCGTATCTTTTTTTATGTAAACTTATTTTTTATTGATTCAAACTAAAAAAATGTGTGGAAATAATCAAAATTTAAGAATCCCATCACCTCAGCTAAATGTGGCCACCTTTTGCCTTGACTATGGCCTTCAAACGGTCAAAGAATGAATTGCATGCTGCACGAATGTGGGCCTGCGGTATTTTAGCCAATTCCCGTACAATGGCTTTCTTCAGCGCATCCATATTAGCATATTTTCTAGTCCTCACCTTGCTCTCTAAAATGGCCCAAATGGAAAAGTCCATGGGATTTGCATCAGGCGAATTGGAAAGCCATTGTGTGGACGAAATAAGGTTTGGATTGCATTGACCTTGACTCCAGGATCGATGAAAACGATTGGAGAGCGTCCATCGGCGGTCACAGCTGCCCACAACATTACTTGGGATGGAAAATTACTTCGGGTGGCCATTCGTATGCTCAAGTTTTCGTATGTGCGTTCAGTTAAGTAAACACGATAATTTTGAGAGTTTATGAACAGCTTTATTGGGAAATTTTTTTCATCAGAGAATGTTTGGTAATGCGCCACATTCGTGCAAGCGTAACAACTCCTTTGATCTCTCGAATCTAGCTTTTTGGTGCTTTAGTGTAAGATCGTGTGCCTTTTGGAACTGGTAAGGCTTTACCTTGACCTCATTTTGCGCCGAATGCTTCGCTGGGATATTTTCAGTTCTTTAGCCATTTGATTACCATTACGACGTAGCCCAGCCTTCACTTTCCGATCCATTTTAGGTGATGTTTCTGTATTTTTTTTTTCGTCCATCAAAATTGAGTTTGGCGATATTGCCTGTGTCATTACAACGATTAATGGTGCGAGACACAAACATTTTGTTCACATTGAGATGGCTGAGGTCACGAACAATAGCTGAATGTGATTTTCCACTCAAATATAACGCAATCACACTATTACGTTTAAATTCCATTTTGAATATCTTTTGTTCCATTAAACTTCATCGTATATACTTTTGGTAGCTTGAAAACAGTATAGTCAGCTGTCATTAGTGTGAATTTGACATAAATCAGACCATAGAGATGCCAGATATATCGCTATTAAATTGGTAACACTTGGAGTGCCTAACCCTGTATAAATAAAAAATACATTACTTACGAAATACTTAGTTATATCTCTCTGCAGATTTCACTTCTTTAAAAGTTTTCTTTTTGTTTTCTTTAATACGAGGGTTGCCTTTTATATTTCGGTATTTTTGAGGTTATACGTACTCAGAACGTTTTGATATACGAGCGCTATTTGTGTTGTTTACAGTAACTTAAAAGATTCATCTCGCCCAAAAAATGGAATTAAATCGTGAAAATTTTCGTGCGATTATTTTTTACAACTTTCGACGTGGATTTACTCAACAACAGTTAATCGATGAACTTAATTCAATTTTTGGCGATGAAGCTCCATCATGGACCAGTGTTTATCGATGGTATGGTGAATTCAACCGAGGTCGTAGTTCACTCCAAGACGAATTTCGTGAAGGTCGTCCAAAATCAGTTGTTGTTCCGGAAACCATTGATGCTGTGCGCCAACTGATATTGCAAGATCGTCATGTGCTTTTCGTGAGATTGAGACAACCTTAGGTTACATGAACATTTGACCGTCAAAAAAATTTGTTCGCGTTGGATCCCACATAATTTGTCAATCGCTCAAAAAAAGGCTCGAGTCGTTTGGTCGAAAGAAATGCTCCAAAAATACAATCGCGGTGCTTCGAAACACGTCTATGACATCGTGTCAAGTGATGAATCGTGGATTTACGCGTATGTGCCCGAAAGTAAACAGCAGTCGACTGTATGGGTGTTTCAAAATGAGCCAAATCCAACAAAAGTTGCTCGCGCACGAAGCACTTCCAAGCAAATGGTCGCCTGTTTTTTCGGAAAAACTGGACATGTCGCAACCGTACCACTAGAACAATGCAGTACAGTCAATTCTGAGTGGTACACAACCATTTGTTTGCCAGTTGTCTTCTAAGAAATCAGGAAAACCAACCACCGAAGACGGATCACTCTTCACCACGACAATGGGAGCTCTCACACATCGGCTCAAACAACTGCATTTTTGAGCACTCAAAACATCGATTTGATGAGTCATCCGCCGTATAGTCCTGACTTGGCACCGAATGACTTCTTTTTATTCCCGTACGTAAAAAACAAAATGAGAGGTCAACGTTTTTCGACACCTGAAGAAGCAGTTGATGCGTTCAGAATGCATGTTTTGGAGATACCTCAATCAGAGTGGCAAAAGTGGGATGCAAAAGTGTATAGATCGTAATGGGGAATATTTTGAAAAACAATAAAGCTATTTTCGATGATTAATATTTATTATTGTTCTCTAATCCCGAAATATAAAAGGCAACCCTCGTATAGTTGAAGAACTCTACAGAGGATAGCTTCAGATTAATTTGGTTTAATAATTCTAAAAATATATAAATATTAAGCTCTACAACCTGAGGTGGGTTTTTGCTGACTCTCTCGCAGTCACTTGTGTTGTGTGCGCTAATTTTATGGATAAATGACTGGGACCTTCTGCTTATCGCCGAATCCGAATGGCACTATTAAAGAACTTTTCATGACAAGTGTTTACTCTCAATTCTGTTGCCAGCAGAGTGTGAGAGGACGACGACTGCACAGAACAGATTTTTGAAAACTGTTATTTTTGATGCTGCCTGTGTCGGGAATTGAACCCGGACCACATGCATAGTAAACCGACACACAATTAACTATGCTACAGCCGCCGTCAATAATTCTGCTTTCATTTAATTTACGCGTTCGGGAAAGTAGTTTAAATCTGGGACACATAATATTAAAGAAACTAGTTTAATTTTTTGGAAACTGTTTAAAAATCTTCTGTGTAGTGGTATCTTTAAATTTCATATTTCTTCTTCCAATGATTTAAACAAATTAAATTCTTCACATATGTTATCTACTGAAACATCGCCTTTCAAGAAGAGAATATATCGCATGCTCGAGCGCACTTTTTCGTTTCGCGACGGGCGGCTGTTAAACACATAACTAGTTCGTTATAGTTGAAGTCTTTCAATAGAACTATACATCTATTTCAATTTATCTCAATGTGTCTCATAATCCCTGAAAAGCGGGACTAAGCCTGTCCCGCGCGAAATATTTAATTTGGGCTAAAAATTAGGACAGCGTGCCAAATCGGTACACCTGACAACGGTCGCTGATTTTCAATGAAAATTGTTTATGAATTTTGGTTTAAAACTTTGTAAACGAAATTAAAACTTGAATGTTAATTTAAAAATATTTCGCTTAAATTGACGGTAAGTTAGCTTTTAGTTACCTAAACAGTAGACAGTTGTCATTTTAATAAAACGGACCCTTTCAAAAATGTAATATGTAATATAAAAAATTCGAAAAAAAAAACAAATAAAAAATGAATAATGAAACCATTATCATAGTAACTTACGATTTTTCATTTAAAAATTCACCGCGCGTAAATTCCGAAAGTCGACGCGATTTGCCTTTATTGGCTGTCGTTGACTTGGTTGTTGTTGTCGCAGTTGCCGCTACGGTGGCGATTGGATTAGCGGTTGTTATATTTTTACTATTCGATGTTAAGTTTTTACAAACCGAACAGAGACAATCGCAGCCAATGTGTGTAACTGGGGAAACGTGGGAGGATGCGGTGTTACAGGCAAAGCAGTTGGCTGTCGATGTCATTAAATTTGCGCACGTATGCGCTGCCGCGACACTGGTGGGCAATGAGCGTGACTTTTCATTGACATTTAATGGCATATTGCAGGCAACACAACAATGATTGTTGGCATTATAATTGTGATTGTATCTGTTATTGCCGTTGTTAGTTTTTCGACCGAGTGCTGTGGCATCCTCACTATCGCAGCTACACTTCAGTGCCAATTGATTAGACCATCGGCGAAAAGGCTGCTTTTCTCTGAGCGTGGGTGGCTCACTATTATCGAGCGAGAATTTTTTAAGTTGAAAACGCGTTGCATTGCAGTCGGTATTATAAAGCGACGACTGTTGCAAGCAGCTGTGCTGCTTTAAGCTGCGGCGTGGTCGAGGTGGTGATGGCGTGTCAGGTGGCGAAATGACAACTGACAAGGAAATAGCATCAAGTGAATTGGACTTTGTGATCTGCCCATGATTGCTTTTATTGCTGCTGTTGGCTATGGCAGTTAGCTCGCCTGTTTTACCAACAATGCCATGGTTGGCTGCACGATGCTGCGCAATGATGCGTGTATAGAGTTCTTCACTGTCAAGCGGCAGCAACAAATTGGTGACGCCTATGCGGCGTTTTGCCTCTGCACGTTTGGTTTTTATATCTTCATGTGTTTCAGTTGCATTTGCGGTATTCATGAGTTTCGACTCTACGATAGATGCCGATGTTGGTGCTGCTGTAGCTGCTGCAGTGGCCGAGCCACTGGCGGCCAATGACTTATATGAGAGTATGTTGGACAAGCGTCGCATCTTATTTGGCTTTGAGGATTTCGTGGTAGTTGAAGCACCTTTTTCGGGTTCTTTATAGTCGTGGGATTCTTTTAAAGCACTATTACTATCAGCACCTCCAGTATTAACCGTTTTTATTATGGGTTTTTTACTATCTGTCTGTATTTGTTGCTCATCTACTTGGCTGACCACAAATCGATTCGACTTTATATTGGCGTGCTGTTTGCTGTTGTTGTTGTTATTGTAGCTGGCAATTGAGGATGATTCCGCTAGTGCAGCAGTCGTTGTTGGTATTGTAGTCTCAACAGTTTCCAGTTTCTCTCCTTGTAGGATATCATATAATGTACCATATTTGTGTGCAACATGCGTATTGCTTACTAAATTGGCCGTGTCAATCTTCGACACATTTGTTTCACCACCGACATTACGACTGTCGTTATTTTGTTGTTCTTTTCCTTGTGACTCCAAGTGCTGCTTTTGTATAATGTCATAAATCACATTAGATTCACGTTGGTTTTTTTCTTTCGTATTAAGTGCCGTTTCACCTAGAGACTTTTCCTGTTTTTCCATGCCGGAAGCTATCGTAACATCTTTTTCTAAAATCGAGCTTAGACTTCTACGATGTAGACGCTCACTGCTAACGTTCGAGATCGTTGCTGAATGTTGTGTTGAGGTTTTGCGATGCAATATTTCGTAGAGAGTACCATAGGTCATATACTTATCATACTTCTGATAGGTCAAGTTATAGATATCGTTTTTTCGTTGTATAATATCGTAGATAGTGCCATAAACAATTTTATCGTATAATTTAAAGTTGCGACAATAATTCGAAGTCATTTTTGAGCTGGTGGTGATGTTGGCAGCAGCTGTCGCAACTAGCGGCAGACGTGTATATATCTGCAATTGTTGCAGCTGTTGTTGTTCTTGACTGATTTCCTCAAGCACATTAGTGCGCCGGTTTTCTTTTGTTGAATTGCGTCGCGGCAAGAAGTAAGAAGCAAAACTTTTACGATGTCGTGAATTCTGACGCTTTAATGGTGACGACGACGATGGTAAAGGCATAGACAATGTCATCGTTGTCGTTGTGGGTGTGTCCTCACATTCCTTGTCGACGTCCACACACTCGATTTCGCGCACTAATCGCTTGAACTCTTCATATGACGTGCGTCGCTTATGCGCCTTTTCGCGTTCCTTTGAAATCAATTGATGATTGAGTATTTGGGATAGAAAATCGGAATTTTTTCGCAGTATTTCTGTGGTTGTCGATGTTGTTCTTTCTGTTTGCGATATTGGTGGTTGTGGTCGTGAATGTTGTTGCCGCTGCTGATTCTGCGGCGCTGTTAAGGCGGCCGTTGTTGCGGTCTCTGCTATTAGATCGTCATCGGTATCCATTTCATTTGTGCTTGTTGTTACCGCCAAAGTGACGGCAGCGGTAGTGGTAGCAGTAGTACCAAACTCGTTTTCAAAATCCGGTTTACTTTGCTTAAAGTTACCTTTTAATTCCTTCTTTGTCACAACAAGAGTTTTCTCACTAGCGCTAGAGTTGCTGCTTGTGATTTCTTGTTCTGAGATCGATGAGAGCGTAGTCATATTCGCTACACAGACCACCCCTTCATTCTGTAGCGGCTGCTGTAATGCAATATCTTTATCGCCACCGCCACTCATAGTCGCCAACTCCTGTAGCGTTCTTCGCCTTTGTAGACGTCTTTCGTGTCCAATAATTTCCGTTTGCAAAGCATTTGAACTAGTTTGCGCAAACAAGGCTTTGAATTCTTCATAAGATTTGCGTCGATTGCGAGATTGGGTCAAGCACTCCTTATAGTTGAGACGCGCAATTTTTTCCACATTTTCTTCGGCATTTGGTGGCTCACGAACCTTCGTGTACGACGACATCGCAATTGCATCGAGGAGTCGCGTCAGTGACGTATGAGAATTGGATGCCAAAGCGTCAAGTTTATTTTGCATTTCAATAAATCCCGAATCCATTGAACTTATAGTACAAGTTGAATCGAAACTGGTCTTGCGGCTTGAATTATTACTACCTGGTGAAGGTGGCGTCGTGGCTAAGGAAGGCAAGCAGATATCGTTATTAGGCGGAGTAAACAGCAGATCTATGGGAAACGATATGTCGACGTTATCACAAGCATCGGTTTTAACGTTTTGAACCGAATCATCATCATCAAAACTAATCAGATCCTTAACTACTTGTGGTCTATCATTATCACAGTTAGGTGTTGCCGTCACTTCTTTTGCTGCTTTTACTGCTGCTATATTTTCACCAATTCTAATTTTTTTATCGTTATCGTCGTTGTTGCCAATTTGTGTTGGCTCAGTCTTAAGCTTCTCATTGATATTCGTAATTTCTGTCATTGTAGATTTTGGACTTTCTGCACGAAATTTATTAACAACTGCATAGACCGGTAACAACAAAACATTCGATTCGTCAGACTTTGTTGCTATCGATTTCGATATAGTATGCGCATACGTATTCGCGATCGTCGTCGTCGTCGTTGTTGTTAACGCCGCTACTGCCGACAATTGACTGACTTTCTTGTTTGCGCGACTATAACTATTGCCACTGCCAGCGAGTGAGGTACTCATACCACCTACACCTGACGACAGCGTATAATTGCGGTTATGAAAGATTTTCACACTATGCACCGGTAATTTGTGACGATTTTGACGATTACGTGCAATGCCCGACGACACTGTCATGCCGTGTTTGTTACGATGGGAATTGTGATGATGATAGCGTCGCGTATACTTGCCAGCAATGTTGTAGACAGGATCGCTGCCATAGTTTTGCATTATCGACAATTCGTTGACGTCACAATCTGTTGCATGGTTCATTCTGGCACAACTTCTTAAATAACGTTGCAAGCGACTGCTGGCAGCGAGTGAATATTTGCTGCTGCTGTTCCTGCTGTTGTGGCTGTGGTTCGTTACATTGCAGCTGGCGTTGCTGAGAAATCGTGACCGATGCGTATTATGTTGGATATTTGTAAGTTGCTTGTTCGAATACATTTCGTTCATGCATTTTGCACAGCAAAGGAACTCGTAGAGAACCGCATCATTGCTGTCACTGGTAATGCTTCTACTGCTGGCATACTTAGGCTCTAGCAAAAATTCCAGTTGCTCAGCAGCTTCTTCTGCTGAACCTATGGGTGTCTTTGCTGTTTTTGTAATCAAGCTATTTGTTGTTGTTGTCGTTGTTTTTGTTACTGGCATCAGCACATAAGTATTCTTAAAATTCCTTTTAACTTTACTATCTGTATGATGCGTTTCAGTTGGTTGATTTTGTTGTTGTTGTTTATTCTTCTGCTGCTGCGGCTTATTAGTATTCGAATTTTCCTTATTGTTACCAATGCCGCTGCTTACAACATCATCGGCGCTAGCTTCACTGTTGCCAGCATCCTTTACAATGGAACTCTCAATACTAATCCCACTATCGAGTAGCATGAATGTGCCATCCGATGGCAGTATTAATCGTCCTTCAGCAGCAGCATTCACCAATTCACGCAGTGCATGCACTTGCTTCTCTGTCACGTTGCCCTGCAATTGTATACCATGTAGAGCAAAGGCAGTGGGCTTATTATTCTCCGAGTTTGGATCAGTGCACCAAACAACAGGCATTGTCGTCATTATTATTGTTGATTATTTATTAGTTTATTTTATTTTATTTTTTTTTTTGTTTCAGTTCACAATATCTAAACTGTTTTGTTTGGCAAGGTTTAAAAGCAGTTTTTAGTCTAATATTTCTTTCTAATAACGGCTTGGTTGGTTTAATCTTGTATTTATTTTGCTTTATTGTATTTATTTTGTCCATAAGAAAGCTAGATATGTTTAAGTTAGAATATAAAATAAAATATATGGCATTGAGTTACTAGTTCATATAAATTTGAAGTTCAAATGAACTTTCCATGGTTTTTGCTGTTTCACTTTAAGCCGATTTTATTTGACTTTTTTGCTATTTTATTTTGAATTTTGTTGACTTTGTTGAATATATATCAAATATCCGATTCTTATTTCTGAAGATTATTTTGTCAGATCATATCGATGATATGTCATAGTTCAAATAATTTGTAATACAGACATAACTAGAAAGACAGGTCTATAATCGGGCGTAACTGACTATAGGAAACCCTTTACCCAATCCAAAATTCAATAAATTTTATTTTTGTTTTCATATTTTGTATTCATTATGTAAAGATATCTAAAGAAACAAAAAATTTTTTCTTAGTAAAACTAAGCCATAGGAGCTGTATGTTATAGTAAACCTATATTTATCATAATCAGATATATGATTGGATATTATCGAAAATAAGTAAATCCAAAATTTACGATATCTTAATAAACAAAATTTGGTCGTTGTAGGTCTAACCGTTTCCAAGATCCGTTTGTTCATACGGACGGACAGACAGACAGACGGACATGACTTGATCAACTCAAATTTCGATGTTGATCAAAAATATATATACTTTATAGGGTCTGCCGCGCCTTACCATTTTTTGGTACAGGGTATAAAAATTTGCACTGATATAACAATTAGAAAACACAATTTTTATGATAACCATTTTATTCTACGCGACTTTCCTTTTTCGTAAATTTAACAAAATAATATTTTACAATTGAACATATTCCAAAACAACCAGTCGGGCGCACATGACTATAGAATATCCTGCACCCAGTTTAAAATCTCAAGAAAAAAAACTTTGTTAAAATCACTTTTCGACCTATCATCTCTATGTTATAGTATATGATTGATTATATATTGAAGTATATGATTGGATATTACCTAAAATTATTAAGTCAAAAATTTCCTGACGATGTGTTAATAAACAAAAGTTTTTCTTAGTAAATGTTGTTTTTCGACCGATCGTTCCTATCGCAGCTTTATGATATAGTGAACAGATATACTTAACATAGAAATATATGATTGGACATTAACTAGGACTATTAAATCCGAAATTTGGTATATCTTAAAGCCCAAATCGGTTTTTGTTAGTAAATTTGGTTTTTCGGTCAATTGTTCCTTTCAACCTTTAACAAAGGTTGACAATCGCAAAAAATAAAAAACTCGTAATGCCTATGGATTAGAAAAATCTTGATGCTAAATTTGGTGGTTATAGGTCTAACCGTTTTCGAGATCCGTACATTTTTAAGAAAAGATGGAAATGGCTAGATCGTCTCGACGTTTGATGCTGATCGAGTATATATAATATATATATAATACTTAGCGGGGTCTGCCACTCCTCTTTCTGACTGTTACATACAGTTGCACAACTTTAATATACCCTTTACCATTTTGTGGTACAGGGTATAAACAGAGGAAAAAACACCTAAAGGTAAATGACTGTATTCAATGGATATAGAAATAAGATTTTGTTGTTGGCATTTGGTATGCAGATTTATAATGAAAACGAGCATGCGCACGCGCCACTTCAACCCATGGCTATTGGCAAATTTTAATATTATTTATATAGGGTGATTTTTTAAGAGTTAAGTTTTTCAGGTTGGCAGCACTGGTTAGTAATGGCGTCCAAACGTCATCTGTCAAAGTGAAAAGTTTTCAGTATACTTTGCCATTTAATCATGGAAAGACTTACAAACGACCAACGATTGCAAATTATTGAAATTTAATATCAAAATTCGTGCTCTGTTAAAAATGTGCACCGTTTATTGCAACCATATTATGGTTCTCAGCAATTGGGCATGTAGTACTCAACCACATGGAAAATTTTACGTGTCGATTTGGGTTTGAAAGCCTATAAAATTCAACTTCTGCAAGAATTGAAGCCGAATGACCTACCACAACGTCTAATTTTTGGTGAATGGGTCTTAGAACAGCTCCATGAAATTCCGCTGTTTTATCGAAAAATTGTGTTCAGCGATGAGGCTCATTTCTGGCTCAACGGATACGTGGATCCGCGGATAACATTTACATGAAGTTGTCTTTAAAACGTAAATGGCAAAGGCCTATTCATCGATACAAAAAATTTTTGAATATTTTAAGCAAATTTGAGTGTTTTATTCGATTTTTATAAAAACTAGGCTTAAAAAATCACCCTGTATACACATATATTTATACTTACAGTACTTTTTGCTTATAACGACCTGGGTAATAATAAACTTTTGCTTATAACAAACCATTTCCAAAAGTACGAGCTTTTTTTCTAATAAACCATGCAAATTTTTCCGCTTATAACGAACTTTTTTTTGCATGAAAAACTTGTTTGTTTTTCGGTTATAACGAACCAAAAATTGGTGATATGAACAAAAAATTATATTTTTGCGATGGCAACGAAGAGCCAAACCCAATCACAACTGCCCTGGATGCAATTCGTGGCGTAAGCTATGTAAAAACTTTTCTTCAGTCACACGTGTCGACAAAAAGAGTTCCATAACGCTTTATTTGGCTTGCGTCAGACCATGTGACGCCCAACTGATCCGAAAAGGTTGTAATTGCTTTCATCACTGAAGATTACGCCCATCCAAAACTTCAAAGTCGTAGTTTTGTTGCTACTTGCGAGCAACAACCGCGTTTTTTGGTCACTGAAGAAACTAGCGAATTTTGCCTTGCCACAAGACCATGGATATTTTTGGTCCTGGGAACTCTACGGACTGTTTCATCGCACAGAAGTCTAGGGATGAGTGACAACTATGTGTCGTTAATTTTTGGTGCTGACGAATGTGGGTTTTCCCGGTTTTCTTTAAGGATTTCCCTATCAATTCGTGTTGTCAGAATTTTAGGGCAGCCAGAACAGGTTGCAAAGCAAAATAAGAGAGTACCTAATAGGTAAAGAAAAAATAGTACAATTCTCTTATCAAAATAACCTTGCTGGTAAAAACGCGCCGCATAAAATTAAAAAATAAGAATCGATAAAGAAAAATTAAATATTGTAAATTAATTCAAACCACTTTTATGACTGCTGTTGAGTCATATCTTTGTCTGTAGGTGCATTCCGGTTTAATTGACTAATTACATATGTATTTGCACATAAAATTTAAATGTTTCTTTTATACCATGCGACAAAATAATAAGGGAATTCACAATGTTGAGGAAATGGTTTTCTCTACACTAACAAAATACACAGATATGCTCATGCCCGACTTTTACAAAGTTGCCAGACTAACTACCCTGACTATAAATTTCCCAGACTACGGGCATAGTAACAGCTGTTCGAAAAAGTGACAAAAAAACAAAAAAAAATTTTAAATTCAAATGGCATAATGGCAATGGACGGAAGAAGAAGTTTCGAATATACTGATGTTTTTTATTTTTTTGAATATTTTACTGTTGAGTGGTTTGCTACAAGTGATGCATAGAAAGCCAAAAAGGTTGTTCACAATTGATGACAAATATATGCACGTGTACAAATGTCTGTGCCATTTCCCCAACATTGTGTATACCCCTAATATTTTCATGAACGGCAAATTTTGTTTGTATATGTTGCAGTTACAAATGGCGACATTATAACCGCTTGTCTGCACTCACGTTTCTATTTGCTGATTAACTACCCTCACAAAACTGCTTATTGGCAATCGACTTACATCAAACAAAGGCATATACAAGAAGCCAAGCATATCGCAGAAATTAAGCAAAACAAGTTTTGCTAAAAAACGTGTGCGAAGCTGCCCAATTTCTGTGAATTGTCGTGGGTGAAACAAAAAATTTTGGGGTTAAAAACAAATGCCACGCTTTATACATATGATGACTCCTCGAAAACATTGATAATATTTTACGAAATTTTTTTTGTTTATTCGGTTAAATATAGTTGAAGGTTATGCCAATGTCAGTATAGGTTTCGCACATTAAAGGGTTGCTTAAACTAAAAAGGCAAGTGCTATAGTCGGGCGCTCTCGACTATAGAATACCCTGTACCCAATCCATAATTCAATATACAGTGAGTCACTTAACAGGCGGGCTGAAAAGTCCCGGGCCTAGACATAGATGACACTAGTCTTATTGCATTCACCGCTTTTTCAGTTAGTCCTAACCTTCAAAAGAAATTGCTTAAACTTTATGATATTCCACTCATAAGTTTGTGAGTTATTGTGCTAAGAGTGACACTACTTTTGTTATTTTCAAAACAATAAATCAAAAACAATTTCGTGTTTTAATTTTAAACTGCTTCGTGATGGGAAAAAATTCCGTTCAAGCGAAGAAATGGCTTGAAAAGTGTTAAAAGGACTTCGCTCTATCAGAAACCACAATAAAAGGTTGGTTTGCTGACTTTAAACGTGGTCATAGAGACACCGATGATGCAGAACGCAGTGGACGTTCAAATGAGGCGGTAACGCCAGGAAACACAAAAAAATCCACAAAATCGTTTTGAATGATCGAAACGTGAAGTTGCGTGAGTTAGCTGGCACCGTAAAGGCATCAAAAGATCGTGTTGGCTTTATATTGCATGAGCATTTGACTGTGAGAAAGCTCTGTTCAAAGTGGGTGCCGCATTTTCTCACTGTTGACGTGTCACAAGTCAATCAAAACAATGGCAAAACTACATGAATTGAACTTCGAATTGCTCCCACAGCCACCGTATTGGCCAGATTTGGCTTCTAGCGACTATTGGCTGTTCGCAGACCTCAAAAAATACTCACCGATAAGAAATTTCGCTCGAATGAAGAAGTTATCGCTGAAATTGTGGCCAATTTTGAGGCAAAAGATAAATCCTTCTACAAAAGTGGTATTGATATGTTAGAGCGGCGCTGAAATGATTGTGTGGCTCTTGATGGAGATTATGTTGATGAATAAAGCCCACTATGAGCAAAAAAAACCGCGTTGTCATTAATAGGCCTGGGACTTTTTAGCACACCTGTTAAGTATTTTGCCTATTGGTTTTCATGAAAAAATTTGATTTTGTTGGCTTATAAAATAACAACAATGGGAATAATAGACAAAAAATTCTGCTCTTCTACAACGGATCATATACGCTAGTTCCGTCAGTGAACAAAGAAAAGGGACTTCAGAGCCTTGGAAGAGCGTAATCTTCAGTAATGTAAGCAATTACAACATTTTCAGGTTAGATGGAAAGAAAGTAAAGCATGTATAATTTCCACGAAATTGAAGCAAATTTCAAAAGAAACCACGTGAACTTCGTTTTTCGAGATTCAAATTTTCGGCAGAAAATGATTGCGCCTCAATAGCAGCAGAGATCTGCAGTGAGTGGAAAAAACGAGCTTGTGAGCTGCTTACGAAAATTTGAGTGTAAGTATGTCGAGTAGAAACGCAGAGTGAATAAGTGTAAGTGTGTGTTTTCACGAAGCTAATATGAAGATTGCTTCGGCTTGCAAATGTAAGTAGCTTATATTCACAAGTGTGAATCATACGAGTAGAAAATATTCCAACTATTCGCTTCGCTCAACACTTAAAAATAATCGCAATGATCAGTGAATATGCAGAACCACTCATAGAGTCGCAAGCTACTGGCTCTGACGCATGGAAAAAATTAATGTATAAATGAAACTACTATACATCGTTAGTTTATTTTTATAACAGAATTTTAAAATATTTAAACATAATAAGTAATTTCATTACTTTCTTTCAATATAATGTAACAAGTAAATTAGTAAGGCAAAAAATTCAATTAATTAAGAAAAGTAACAATGGAATTAATTTTTAGTTAAGATTGGTTTTTGGTTAAGTCTCTTTTTAGTATTGAATTTAGAAATATAATATTGTTAACAGTTTTTGGAGCAAGCCGATTTCTAAACAAAACCAAAAAAAAAAATCCATAATTAGCAGCAAGTGCCTTGATTCTGCATTCATAGGTCTATGTCCGTCCGGCCTTCTGTGCTGTGCGTTAGTTGCGCAAGTGCATCGTTCTACATTTCCAATGAAAAACTAGAGAGGCAGGGCTATAGTCGGGCGTAACCGAAACCGAAAACCCTGTACCCAATCCAAAACCGAATTTATTTTTTTGCTGCTTTAATATTTTGTATTCATTATGTAAGGATATCTTAATAGATAAGTAAGCCGATATTTATAATATTCGAGAATATTATTGGATATTACTTAAAACCATTAAATCTGAAATGTCATAACGATATCTTAATAAATAAAAAAGTTTTTCTGAGTAAATGTTGTTTTTCGGCCAATCGTTCCTATGGCAGCTATATGTTATAGTAAACCGATATTAATCATATTCAGGAAATTAATTTGATATTATTTGAAATCATTGAATCTAAAATTTGGTAATGATACTCTAATAAACAAAAAAAAACAAAAAACGATATCTTAAAAACCATTTTCATCCGATCGTTCCTATGGCAGCTATATGTTATAGGTCGAATATCGAAAAAAAAAAATAAACTTGTTATGCCTATGGGTTAGGAGAGTCTTCGTGCAAAATTTGGTAGTTGTAGGTCATACCGTTTCCGAGATCCGTGCGTTCATACAGACAGACAGACAGACAGAGAGACGGACATGGCTAGATTGACTCGTCTTTCGACACTGATCAAGAATATATATACTTTATGGGGTCTGTCACACCTCCTTCTTGCCGTTACATACATTTGCACAACTTTAATATACCCTTTACCATTTTTTGGTACATGGTATAAAAAGAAAAACAAAATTGTGTGTGCGACCTTCTTGTGCGCAGACAAAAATTAGAAAAACCAAAAAAGGGTCAGCTAATGATATGTCGACACATTCGTCAGTCAAGTCTTTTGCAATGCGCGAAGAAAATGATAAACATATGCTTGCCTTGCATTTCAACCCTCATACCATACGCCTACACACATACAAACGGCGACACACGATTGCACACAAAAACGGCAGCCAAGTCTTAAAAAAAAAAATACACGATTGTACATAAATGACCATCATATGACGATATTAACCGAAATATCCAGAATTTAACTAGCTTTCCCATAAATTCAACCAGGGCATGTAACAAGCTCACAACCCACTCATGAACTACTTGTAAGTATTCACGAGTATATAACGATGAATCAAGAATAGGCTTAACATTCGGTGGCAATTTTATGTGTGAGTCCAAGCCGTAGCAGTAAGTGAGTGTGAGTGTTATTCGCACTTACTATTTTATAAGCAAGTGTTTGTGAGTGTTAATCTGATTTTATGCACGAGTGGCTCATGAAATTGTAAGTGGATTCATAATATGAGCCATTCACTGCAGATCTCT
>JBAMBQ010005627.1:0-22226 GCA_037044495.1 Stegana nigrithorax | reverse complement strand
TCCTTCTTCATTGTTATAGGCATTTCGTTCTGCTTTTTATGCGTCCCTGATATAAAAAGGCTGTCGAATTGAATTTGCGTATGCAATTGGAGGGCAACACCTGCAATATGTGTTATACACAAACTAATAAGCAAAGTTCTCATGATTTTAGAAGTTTCAATTGTCTTGCTATTTTATTTTTCTTGCAGTTTGTGAAGTATTGGCTCTGCTTCTTAATTGTTGCGGGTATTTAAATTCTCAACATTGATCTTCACGCTTTGGCTGTGTGTATGAAATAAAAGTCAAAGCCAATTAGACTATTTTGCACTAATCATGCTTTATTTATTGTATTTCCAAAAAATTTAAAAACTATCGATAAATCAGTCAATTTCACGGTGTTCTCAAGAATTGGGCCTCTCCCAGACAACATTATAGCGAATTATGCGTAAGGATCTTGGCCTACACGCTTACAAGATCAAGCTGGCTCAAAAAGTAAAATATGCGTTTCTGGATAGGTGAGAACCCTCATGTGCTTCATGAAACAGCAAAAAGTCACTGTTTGTTGCGGCCGTTTCGTTGATGAAAATGACCGTCACGTTACGGTATTCGCTTCAGAGACATGTTGGAACGTTATTTCTTTGAGCAATTGCATGAATTTGACATCAGTGATATGTAGTTTCAACAAGACGATGCCACAAGCCACACAGCGGGTGCAAATATCGAGTTATTGAAGTCTCAGTTGTTCGGTGAACTTATTATCTCGAGAAACGGATTGGCCGCCGAGATCGTGTGATTTAACGCCTCTAGGCTTTTTATGGGGCTACATTAAATCATTGGTCTATGACAACAAGCAGGCGACGTTGGAGGAACTCAGAGATAATATTTAACGAGAAATAGCGGGCGTATCGGTCGAAATGTGCGTCCGAGCAGAGAATATAAAGTTACAAGAAGACGCATCTCATACAAACTAAATTTCAAGTTCCAATGATAAAACCAGGCAGCGGTAGGCAGCGTGTAGTTGAGGACAAACTGAACTTGCGAGAGCAAATTTTAGAAATCTGTTCTAATTTTCTCTTTCTGTTATTTTTTTTCCTTTCCTACCTACACATGCTTCTTATGACAAAGGCTTGTTTTTACTTTTGATTTTGGTTTTCATGTTTTGTGTGTGCAATTTTCAAATGTTTTTTGTTCATATTGGCTCCCTTTCGTTCCCTTGTGCTGCCAGCACTAATGATAAGTGTGAAGTTTTATTTATTATAGGGTGGATTTTTGATAATTCATCAATGAATGCTAAATTGTCGAAGACATTTTTTTTAATTGTATAAAATATTTTATTTGTTAGATTTCCTTAAATTGCCATATTCATTAATTCATATTGCATAGTGAAAGACCAAAATAAATTGTCCATCAACTATTCATACTTTGCGTAGTCGGCTGAAATTGTCTTCATTTAATATTTTGCGCACTCCTAATCATCTATCATGCTTAAAACCGAATGATTACAGAAACTAATACAAGAAACAAAAATCGGATAGAAATTCTAACACGCACTTGACTTGAACCCACAAGGCAGCCGTCGTGCAGGCAGGCCTAAGATAACCTGGCGCCGCACAATAACCAAAGGGCTGTTACGGCACAACATCACCCGGGAACAAGCCAAGGAAATTGCGCACAACAGAGTACGATGGAAGATTCTTGCAGAAGCCCTATGCTCCCTAGCGGAGGATAAAAAAAAAAATAAAAAAAAAAAAAACTTGAAAGGCAAAGCTAGCAAGCTCGAGCACATCCGACTATAGAATACTCTGTAATTATTAAAATTAAAAAAAAAAACAAACATTCAGGAATATGATTAAATAATACTTAGAATTATTAAATTCAAAATTTCTTTCATTAAATGTTTTTCGGCCGATCGTTCCTATGGCAGATGAATGATATAATAAACCGATATACGTAATATTCAGATATATGATTGAAGATTACCTAAAACTATTAAATCCGAAATTTGGTAACGATATCTTGAAAAACGAAAGGATTTTTGTTAGTAAATATGGGTTTTCACCCGATCGTTCCTATGGCAGCTATATATTATAGATCGAATATCGAAAAAAAAAAATAAACTCGTTATGCCTATGGATTGGGAGAGTCTCCTTGCAAAATTTGGTGGTTGTAGGTCTTACCGTTTCCGAGATCCGTTTGTTCATACAGACGGACATGGCTATATCGACTCGCCTTTCGATGCTGATCAAGAATATATATACTTTATGGGGTCTGCCACGCCTCCTTCTGCCTGTTACATACATTTGCACAACTTTAATATACCCTTTACCATTTTTTGGTACAGGGTATAAAAACAAAAGAGAACTCGAAAATACATTGACCGACTGACGTACCGGTTGATCAAACCAATGTGGTAGCAGCAACTGCGTTCGACAAAAACGAACTACCTTAGTATTTTTTTATGCCAATAAAATCAGATTCATTTCACCTACGCAGGCGTGTGGTTCACTCGGATTAACTCAGCTCAGTTTAGTGATTTTTTTTGACTGATTGATTTGCTTTGTGGTAAACCTTTTTATTTCAGTTTCCTGTTTACATACAAATATTCAAATACACAGCCAGTACACAAAATACTACCGCGGTTATCTAGCTACTTGAATAATATATAAATATTAAAATCTACAACAGAAGTTGATGTTGTTTGTTCTTTGTTAACCTCTTCTTTTTTCTTGTGAGGAAGTACATACTTTGTGTTCAGTATATAAACCCAAAAAAAGGAAATTGAGACAAAAATCACACAAATAAGTTTAAACGTATTATAAAATTGTATGACATTTAAAGGCCATAATAACAGAAGACATAAAATTATCCGTAGTCATTGAAGTATCGGCAACATCGTCGACATAGACAAAAGTAGAGCAAAAATGCTAAAATATTGTAATTATATAATACTATGTATATACGTGCGCTCCTGTACAACACTATCGAGAGCGACTTTTATTAGCATTGTTGTTATGCTTGTTTTGTTTTTCTATACCCTGTACCACAAAATGGTAAAGAGTATATTATTGTTTCGCAAATGTATGTAATATATGTGAGAAGCACAAAGTATATATATTCTTCATTAGCATCGAAATTCGAGTCGATCTAGACATGTCCGTCTGTCCATACGTCAGTATGAACAAACGGATCTCGGAAACGGTTTGACCTACAACTACCAAATTTAACACGAAGACTCTCCCAATCCATAGGCATAGCAAGTTTATTTATTTTTTTCGATATTCAACCTTTAACATATAGCTGCCATAGGAACTATTGGCGGAAAAACCACATTTACTAACAAAAATCCTTTCGTTTTTCAAGATATCGTTACCAAATTTCGGATTTAATAGTTTTAGCCAATGTCCAATTTCATGTCTCAATATCATGCATATCGGTTTACTATATCATATAGCTGCCATAGGAACGATCGGCCGAAAACCAACATTTACTAAAAAAAACTTTTTATACCCTGTACCAAAAAATGGTAAAGGGTATATTAAAGTGGTTCAAATGTATGTACAGTCGTGTCTGGATTTAGTGAACTAATTATTGCACGACCTGTTCACTTATTGTTGAGCTTGTTCACTATATCATCAAGGTTAAAATTTTTGCTAAAAAACTCGTTTTATTTGCTCAAAACACACTGTGTGTAAAAAAACAAGAGATCATTAAAATAAATTAGTAGGAAAACCTAACATGCATGCCTATTGAAAGAATCGGCGAATAAACGTTTGCTTTTTGAGTTCACAAAGTGACTTTTGACCGCTTTTTCGCATAGACTATGTAGTGCATGTATACCAGCATAATCAGTACTGTTGTCCTCAGCCAATGCGATATCTTTATCGAAACTTTCAATAGCTTCAGTAGCTTTTACAGGATTTCTTATCTGTATTTTGTCTTGTTCGGCTCGTCTCGTCTTCTCCATCATCAGATTCTACAATGTTCAACAACTTCCTCAAAATGAGTCGGTTCGTCATAATACATAAATAAATATACATAAAAAAGCTCACTTTCAACCACTATCGGTTTGCACTCGACATAAAATATAACCACTAAGGTCAAGAAACTGCTGATTTTGTAACAATTAAAAGCAAAAATACAAATCAGGGGAATACCCTCTTTCATTTTTGATTCCTTCTTGTGTTTGTTGCTTTTTGCTTGAAATTGCTTTCTAAATTTTATTCACTATTTAGCGGTTTTCGATTGTCAACTATTTAGAGTTCTCCCATGTAAAAATTTGGAAACGGAATTTTACTAAGAAAAATCCTATTGGTTTTCAAGATATCGTTACAAAATTTTGGATTTAATAGTTTTAGGTAATGTCCAAGCATATATCTTAATATTGTGTATATCAGTTAACTACATCATATAACTACCATAGGAACGATCGGCCGAAAAACAACATTTACTGAAAAAAACTTTTTTATTTATTAAGTTATCGTTACCAAAATTTTGGATTTGATAATTTTAAGTAATATCTAATCATATATCTGAATATGATAAATATCGGGTTACTATAACATAGGTGGAATAGTGCTTCTACCTGTGAAATAGCCAGCAAACGTGGCCGAGGCTAAACCAAAGAATATCCAAGACCATAATCAGGTTAGATAGGATTCAACTGAGTACCCTGATAGGAACTCTAACATAACAGGGCACTGTCTAATAGGGACTCACCCTACAAGACTAGAAGTCTTAACAAATGATTTCTGTCGCAGCTGCAGAAACGAAGAAGAAGTGGAAACCACAAAGAACCTTATCTGCACGTGCCCAGGAGAACACGTCTCCTACAATCCCCGTTCCTTCCAAGTATAGACAACCAACAATTAGGGATAAATAACCTTGTTTCCTTTATCAAAGGCTCTGAATGGTTTCACCAAATTGGAAGGTAGCTAGCCTCCTAAGTGGCATCACACACCTTGTGTTGCAGCTACCTAACCTAACCTACTATAACATACAGCTGCCACAGGAAAGATTGGCCGAAAAATTACTTTTGCAAAAAAAAATTTTTTTCCTACCGTGTAAAAGTTATTGAATTTTGGATTGAATTTTAGGTCCCAGACCCTGCAAAAATATGTCACTATAGTCAACTATTTGATAGCCTTTTAACCATTACCGATCGATTTATAAGTGCCCCCAATAAGTAATTTTATATCTTAAAATACACAGCCTATGCTTTCGCACAAACGTTATTTATATTTCTTATTATTTTCTATATTGCAAATGTGTACATTGGCTTCAAGTAATAATTTTAAAAATTATTTTATTGCGTGAAATACTTTCAGTTATCGACAAAACAAAACATGAAGATGGAACGCCATAAATTCTCAATATATTTGTTAGCAACAGATACGTACCACATTCTTACTATATGCCTATTAATACTGATGTCACAAACTACAAACCCTGCCATTATACCGCCTCCATGGAGCGATCCCAAAAACAACCCTTGTGCAAGCATGGCCGGCGGATGGCAACTTCTCTACTGGCCTCCGTTGAAAAAATGTTTTAAAATTTTCACTATCGGATATCCATGTCCCGAGACAATGGAACTTAGTCCAACAAATGCCAGTAGACGGCGTAAAAGCCCTATCAATAAGCCAACTGCCGAATGCCGTTGTCCACCAAATACAGCTTTAGACGCGGAAAGAAATAAATGCCACATCCTATTCGAAAGAGGACCTTGCAATGTGGGTCAATACTTCGAACCCAGCCCAGACCAAACCAACTATAGACAGTGAGTATGTAAGCTTCGCCTTTTTAAAGCGTGATAACTTTCTGGTGCTCCGGTATTTCGTTTGGTTTAGAAATCGACTAGGCAACTGCAAAAGTCCACCGCCGTGTCCAAGTGTCATGTCATTTTGGCCCAAAGATGGTAAATGTTACAGAACATACACAAAAGGACCTTGCCAAAAGGGCAAACTATTTGTGAGTAATGAAGGAGGATTCGGTGAGTGTCGGGGGTACGTACATATGTAAAAATACATACAAAAGATATCGCTTAAAGAACTGAAGTTGTTAGAAAATGTGAAGAAGGAAGTCAGTTACAAAGTTTAGTTTTAATTTGTTTTAATTTTAAAATCAAATTAGTTCATTATTGTTGTATAAATGTCAATTGAGTGGCAATTAAAGCGAAGTATTAAAGTAAGTATCACTAGCTGTAGCCGCATCGTAAATAGTATTCGGTGATAGTACAACAACTGCTGGAGGCAGAGTTGTGTGTAACTTTTTCAACAGTCTGCGTGTTAAGCTTAAAATGTGTTAACTCGAAGAAAAAATATAAGGATACGCTGCTAAGAGAGTTTCGTTTTAGAATAGCATAGTGGGAGTTTTATGATGTTATTGACATTCTACGCTTTGCTTTGAAGGCTTAAGACTGCTTTGCGTCAAATTTTCGGTATTGCCCACGCCTATTTAAAGCAGTCTACTGACAATTTGGCTACTTATACATTTTCATTCACCCCCCACTAAGCCACAAACTAGCTATGCATCAATAAAAACTATTTAACACTTAAAGCCACCCGTAAATTCAAATTAAATGAAATTAAATTAACAATGAAACGATTTTTAAGGCAACAAAGAAACGCGCACGACCTTGAGCGTCAATTATAAGCTTTTCGTTAATAAGAAAGCTTAATTTTTGCAAAAGCAAGCCGACACTGCCGATGCTGCTTTAGCCGTACATCATAATTCAACGGCAAGAGCAAAAGCGGAATCCTTCACAGCAAATGCGGCGCGCAGATTTATCGCAATGAAATTTCAGATGGCAAATATTTGACAATAGTTCAATAACCGCTTGCCTAGACGTGAGCACATACAAAAGGCATAGCTGCCTGCAGCGCCCTTAATTGCTTTAATGGCTTATAATAGTGCGTTGTCTTGCCATGAGGAGTGGCTGCATGCTGCAGCGTTTTAATACCAATAAATAAATTAAAAAAAAAAAAACACCAAAATAAGAAACATGTATAACAACAAAATTAAGCGTCTATGCAACACTTTGAAACAATAAAAAGCGCAGTAAATGTCAGGAGGGTACACACTAAGTTAGCCATGCGATGCATTTTGGCTGTGGCTGTCTGCTGGCTGGCAATACTTCCAAAAAAACATATCAACAACCACTTTCTATACTTTTGTGTTTTGTACGATCGATTAGATCGCGATTAAGAAGTTTGCAAGATTTATTCGTTTGTACGATCCAATAAATGCAACATCGTTTTAAATTAGTATGTCAAATGGTTTGAATCCTAATTGTTCAAGACATCCCCACTCGCATAATACATGTTTAGTGATTCCATGAATTAACTGTGTAAAGTAGCTTCCACCAGAGATTCTAGTTGATTTTAGATATAGCACATTAGTTGATCTCAGATTGTAGATTTGGTGAAGTACCCCAGTATGTGATCCCACATCTTGTGAGCGAATGCAATACCCTTAACTTCATAATGCACATAATTAATATTTAAATATAAGATTTTGAAAGCCATAATATCAATTAACCAATTTGGAACTGTTTGGTTAAACTTCTTAAAGTTAAGACAAGTGAAATTTGTATAATATGGCTGCAATATATTAAAAACTTTTTGCATGCCGCTATAAAAAGACAAAGCTATGCGTATCCTTATAATTTTTGTAATGTTTTGGATTTATTTGCGGCTTCCTAATTGTGCAGTGTTTGCCGTCCACTGCTCCCAAACAATTAGGAAAATTCCGTTTCTCCCAGAACCAGCCATTTTGGCGAACACCAAAGACCCAATTTCAAACGATTGGCGTGGTTTGCCCATTATTATAAGGTACTTTGGTAATTATAATACAAATCTGCTCAAAAAACTCGCACGCACTCCGGCAGAATTTCACTGTAAGAGTAAACGCGGCAACACTGAAATCTCACGTTTTATTCTATTCCACTTAGAATCGTCTAGGACGCTTTACTCAATTCCATTGGAATAAGTGTGTTTTTTAAACACACAACCCTGTTTCTGCTTTTAGTAACGAAACACATTAACTCATTGAATTGGAGATGCTAGAAAATATATATATATATATATATATATATACCTAATAGGTCTATCTAATATTTGGTACGCTCTAATCAAAGGCACAGCAAATACTAATTCACCAAAGTGGTGATAGTCGCAGAATAGAGCCAATTTCACGTTTAACGTGAAAATGCAAAAAAAAAAAACAATTGCAATTATGCAATATTTGCAATTAACTCATATCAGATAATTGCAAATCGTTTAAATAAACCAGAAAAATATTTGCATTTTTTGGTAGTGCACTCCTGCCGGTGAATTGAGTGACTATTTTTATGAAGGCGATGATTCATGTCACGAGCATTATACGAAGGGACCCTGTCCAACGCCAGGTCACCTATTTCTACCAGGCGGACTTTGCAGCTGTCAACAGGAATTACCTCATTATCACGAAGAGCACAAGATGTGTTTCGAAATGGGTAAGAAATTAAACACAACATTTTTTTAATAAAACAATCACTTTGAGCGAACTTTTATTTATATTAATAGATACACCTGGACCTTGCCCACCTGGGCACGTTTTTCGACTGCCCGAAACTGACAAAGCCAAGCGCGCTGAATGCCAATGCAAAGACGACTATGTACCCTGGCCAGATGGTAACTGTTACCGCCTATATACACGTGGACCATGCAAGGCAAATGAATTTCTCGTCAATGCAACAAAATGTGTTAAAAATTTTTGCGGAAAGGGACGACTTTATTTTCCTGATCAAGATACTTGTTATCGCATCGGTTCACAAGGACCATGTTCTCTTCACCAAGTCGTTGTATTTGATTTTACTGCCCGACCATCGCTCGAAGGTATTTCATATAAAGGTATTTGCGGCTGTTCCGGCATTATAAAAAATCTAAATCAGCAGTGTTCACCTCCCGAGCCTATATCAGCAGAAACAGCGTTGATAAAGTCACATATAGTACACAATGTCTGCGAAATGTCTCAAGGCATGTAAGCTTCTATGGAAATTGCTTAAAGCTTTATACTCAGGGCCCTTGTGGCTCGGGTCAATGGCTAATACCACTTAAAACACAATTGTTTATTCCTTGTGGCGTCAATACAATTAAAACGTGTGACCGGATTATACACTCGAGAAAAATGTAACAATGCAAACAAGTAGCGACGCAGACATTTCGATTTATAAGGCAAAAAGCTTACAACACTGCAATGTGACAAACATTGGGCTTGACAGGTTTTTAAATTCCAAATTTCAAAATTCCTCAAATTTCCGATCCTAAATCTTATTTCTAACTGTGCATACAAAAATGTATAGACATATATATCTATATAATCTATATAATATTTATAAAAATGATTGGCTTAATGTGTTTGACCGTCGATCAATTGAGAACAGCTTGACCGATCTGGCTGAATTTTTTTTGTTGTGTTCGTAATTCGATGGAGAAAATTTGTGTGATTTTCTTTTTATTTTTTGATGTGAAACATCTTTCTTCTCGCTCTGACGTGTAATATATTTTCGCTAGCTATAGTGAAATGAAATATTTGGGTCACGTTACCCAACCACATGACGCAACAACAACATTCTTATAAAATCTCTACCTGTGTTTCTTAATGCTTCCAGCCTTATTAGATGCAGGTAAGCAAAGAAACGATCTATTACACAGATATTAAAAACTACTGAGAGAACGCAAGCAAAAGAGCATAAGCTCATTTTTGTGAGTATAATTACAACAATTGCAATTTCGGTTGTTGTTGTATTACGAAATCTATAAGCAGGAAAGTTTTCGAGTTGGCTTTCAATTACTGTTTTTATTCAATTGGCGGAAAAATAATGTGTTTGCTTACATTCAAATTAAATTGAATATTTGGTTTTTGTCCCGTTCTCTTTATATTATTTATATAAAGCAGCTATTGAACAATGTTTCACATCAACCCATGCATGTGCTTAGTCACACACATATTTTTTTGTTTTATTAAAATCAGTTGAAGTCACTTCTTATAAATTTCATAAACACTGCTTACACATTTCGGAAATACAACAACTAAAATTACAATAAACACACAGAAGAAACGGTGGCTTACGCTCTTAAGTTTGCAAATTTAGTATTTTCAACAAACAATTTACGCTCTCACAACAAGCAAATGAGCAACCAGACAATTGAGAGCGCAGTGCACAAAACAACTACCAAAATTGTTTTTAGGATATTTTAAGGAATTACTAATTGGACAAAAAAAAGCATGTGATCTCTTTTTTTCTCATGCTTTTAACGGGTTTTACAGACGAAGATGGTTACACAAGCTGGGCAGAAAAGAAAAAACACGTAGCGAAGCAAGCCGATTTTTAGTAATATATATATATAGATACAGTCGAATCTCGCTAATCTGAAAAATCCAGTAATCCGAATTACATGCTTTCCTTATGTTTTCAGTGGAATTTTTTAAAATATATACAGTCAAATTTCCCTAACTCGAATCACCAATATCCAAAGAAAAAGTTTGTCTTCATAAGACTTCATGGAGACTTCGACTTACAGAATTTTTTTAAGGAAGCTTCAATTATAAACATATGTACATATGTATATTAATTTATTTCAAATCATATAAGTAGGTACTGTTCACAAGCTACAGAGTACTAAAACAATCAGAAATTAGTCACTGAAAATTTACTTTGTTGTTTTCAACAAAAAGAGATTCAAGATTGTTCAGAGCCTTATAATGATCATCAGTGTTTTCAATGTTTTGAAAGCGTCTTCTATATTGTTCTTGGAGGGATAACGAATGATTTCCTCCACCGAACCCTCTTCATCACTTTCCGTTGCACTTAAAATTTAATTCACTAATTCAGAGCTATAATGTTCAATAATGTGTTCGTCTGTAGGAAACTGTGATGTGCAAATTTCAATGTCCACATCAATATCCTCCTGAAGAGTAGCATTGGAAGTTAATTTATTACATGTTGACGTCTCGTAATCAACTTCCATTAAGTTTCGATTTTCTTCAATGTGACTCAAAAAAATTAAGCGTACGTCGGGCTCATCGTCAGCTTTTTTGACACAATTCGCAATAGTTTGATTTTTGACGTTAATGTCTCAATTTTTATTACATGATAAACATTTTAGTACAAGTTTTGGCGGCATGGCAAATATGTAATCTAACACTGCTTTTCACATTGATTATCAAGCGCGACTGACACAAAAGAAGTAAAAACAAATTGAAAAAGTAAATCATTCATTTACGGGATTTTCCGAACGCAAGGTACTCAAAACAAAACATAACAAATGAAAATAATCGGGCATTTCACCAAAAATTCGACTTAGAGAATGCACGTGCCACAATTTTTGTTCAAGTTATGGAAGTTCAAGTTACGGAAGCAGAATTCTATGTTATTTGCTGCCTAAACGCTATTTCCACTTGATTTATTCCGAGTTTTAGAAAATTCGAGTTATGGAAGTATGACTTGTATATATATTTAATAAATATAACGTTATTATTTTATTATTATAATTGTCTTTGACTGTGGAAATATACAATGCGAAGCCAAAGCAAAAAATACGATGTTAGATTGAATGTAAAAAAATGATGCTGAAATGTTTTCCCAACGATGAAGTTAGAATTCAAACTAATGAACCCGACATTTACTCCGCAACAATAAAAATGCTAAAATGCAATGACACAAAGTACTATACATTCAAACTAAAAGAAGACCGTAACTTTAAAGTTGTTTTAAGAAACATGCACCCGAACGCGGATGTTGAGGAAATAAAAGCCGAATTAACGGAGCTTGGACACGAAGTCAAAAATATTTACAATATCCAACAAAAACACTCAAGAAAGCCTCTCTTGCTGTTCTTTATTGAATTAAAACAATCCGCAAACAATAAAAACATATATGAAACAAATACATTACTCCAAACTAAAATAATATTCGAGCCTCCACATCACAAAAGAATAGTGGCTCAGTGCAGCAACTGCCAAAAATATGGCCATACAAAAAACTTTTGCACTACATAACGAGAATCCTCAAAGCACCATTATACCAGGCATTAGCTACGCCAACGCTGCAGCGGAAAAAAAGTCCCCAACAAAAACGGCAAAGTTAAATTCAATACAAATAAATAAGAATCCTAGCATTGCAACACCTAAATCCCAACTAAACATTCCTAAAGCTAACAATCAAACTTCCCATAATATTCATCAAACACAAGTCTCTCAACAATCCTCTTCCCAGGACAATGACCTATCCGAACTGAAAGCCATGATAAAAGACTTAATCAAATCAAAATGATGAATGTCATCAATGTCTTATCAACAATCTTAAACAAACATCATGGACAGTGAACTAAGAATAATCATCTGGAATGCAAACGGTCTCTGCAACCATTCCCGTGAACTTAAACAGTTCTTATATCACAATCTTATGGATATAGCGTTAATATCAGAAGCACACTTCACATCAAAACATTACATTAACATACCACAATACACACTAATCAACACAAATCACCCTGACGGCACAGGACATGGTGGCTCTGCTATAACCATAAAAAACAGCATAAAATTTTCAACACAGCACAGTTACAGCACACAGCATATACAGTCAACAAACGTTCTTTTATACGATAAAAATGGCTTATTCACTATTTCCTCAGTATACAGCCCCCCCAAACATAAAATCTCAAAGGACGATTATATAAGCTATTTTAGTACCCTAGGTCCAAGATTCATATGTGCAGGCGATTTCAACACAAAAAATACTATATGGGGTTCTAGGATCACATCCACAAAAGGGAAAAATCTATTAAAGCCAATAAACTCAATAAAGGCAAACTACATTAGCGCTGATGACCAAATATTTTAAACCCCATCAGTTATGTATAAAAAATCTACTCGATCTTTCTTCTGACCACTCGCCACTATTACTGACTTACTCGTATCAACTTAATCAACGGTAATCAAAAACGTACCACATGCAATATGTAATAAGAAAACGGACTGGGACTCTTTTCGTGCCTATATTAATAATCGCCTTGTTTTAAATATCCCTCTAAAAAGCCACGCTGATGTTGATAGAGCCATAGTACATCTAAATGACACAATACCAATAGCTGCTCTAAAATCCACTATAACACTAGTATCCAAACCCAATAATGTCTATTCCTGTCCAGAAATAAAAAAGCTGATTAAAAAAAAACAAGAACTTCGCAAAAGATAGCAAATTACCCAATTCCCAGGCGATAAAGCAAATTACAACAGAGGTACCAAAAATCTTAAACGACAACTTAAACTAAATGCCGACAAAGAAACCACAAATTATTTAACTCGACTCAAGCCTACAGCAGATGCTTACTACTCGCTTTGGAAAGTCACAAAGAAGCTACTAAATAAAACGCATCATCAGCCACCACTACGCAAACCTGACGGGAACTGGGCCAAAACTGATGAAGACAAAGCCTCAATCCTGGCAGTCCTGCAACCCCTACACCAAAAACAAAACCATTTACGACGCAACATATAATTGACTACATAAAAAAACAGACAAAAAGCAAAAAAGCACCAGGTTATGACTAAATAACAGGCATAATATTAAAACAACTACCAATAACGGCAATTACGTACTTACGGAACATTTTCAATTCTATTCTACGAACCCATTACTTTCCGAAGCTATGGAAAATTGCAGAAATAGTGGCCATCCCCAAACCAGGCAAAGACACAACACAGACGTCCTCATACTGACCAATTAGTCTTCTACCCATTATAGGAAAAATGTTCGAAAAGCTATTATTTGACAAATTGAAGCCAATACTGGATAAAGAAAAACTCTTACCTGACCACCAATTTGAATTCCGCCACAATCACTCGACTATTCAACAAATTCATCGAGTCACAAATAAAATAATGACTGATCTCGACAACAAAAAATTCTGCATTGGAGTATTTCTGGATGTTGAAAAAGCATTCGACAAGGTCTGGCAAAAGGGGCTCCTACACAAACTCAACAACATGTTTCCTCAAAACTATTTCGAAATCCTAAAATGCTATCTCACTGATCGTCATTTATACTTAAAATATAATGGCTCCACTTCCAACCTGCGAAAAATTTCAGCCGGCATCCATTAAGGCAGTATGCTTGGTCCTCTACTCTATTCGCTCTACACATCAGACATTCCAGTACTTGACGATGACAATGCGATGCTAGCCACATTTTCTGTTGACACTATCCTTCTCTACGCCCACGAAAATATTTGCATTGCAACAGCTAAATTACAAAATACTCTGGACACCACCACAAAATGGTTTAAAGAATGGAACATAAAAATAAATGAGCAAAAAACGCAGCAAATCGTGTATACAACAAAGAGAACTTACCCAACAAAAAATGTTAAAATAAATGGAACTGATATTCCTATAGTCAATGTGGCGAAATACCTGGGCATGCACATCGACAGCAAGCTGACATGGAATTATCATATTACTAAAAAGCCAGGCCAGATCAACGTTAAATTCAAACAACTGTACTGGTTGCTTAATCGTAAATCCAAATTATCAACCTATAACAAACTCTTGATATACAACTCAATAATAAAACCAAAATGGACCTATGGACTTCAACTATGGGGAACAGCTTAAAAAACCAACTTGGACATCATACAACGACAACAATCAAAAATATTACGAGTTATCACCAACGCACCCTGGTATGTCTCTAATAACGACATTCATCGTGATCTTAACGTGCCAACAGTCGCACAGCAAATACAAAAAACAAGCCGTAGACACCAATCAACAATCGATGCATTGCAACAACGATATAAATACCCTACCAACGCTAGAGCTAACCCTTCCCAGAAGATTAATATAATAAAACAAACACACCATCTACGCCTACCCAAATGAAAGGAAAAAGGAATCCTACGCTGTAGGCAGTGAACGATACAGTATCTCGCGAGAGCGGGGAAGCTGTGTGTAGTAATCGCCTGCAGACGAGGTGTTCTTTTTCTTTTTTTTCTCTTTTTTTTTTTAAACCAAATATCAAATATAATAGTAAGCTACATTTGAATGCTCATGTAACTTAATACGAAACCCTTAAAGCTCTAAATGTTGTATTAAAGTCAAACTTATTTGAGACAGAATACTTATACAATTGGGAAATAAAAAAAAAAAAAGATTGTTGCTTTCTTGGGAATGCAAAGCGACAGCATACTTTTTTGTCAAACACATTTTGTCATTTTTTGTGATTAATTGCCAGTTAAAGAGTAGAAAGTTTTTGTATTTTTATATACACGTTAAGAATTAAATGTTAATTTTTCATTGAAACTTGTGTTTTTCTTGAATAAAATTACATATGTATATTAAAACTATCCAGTAATCCGAAAAATTCAATAATCCGAATTGGGCCTGCAATCATTATTTCGGATTAGCGAGATTCTACTGTATATAAAAAATCCAATGCGATTGTTAGTGCATGAGATTTAAGAAACTTGTTTTCTTCACACTAAACCTACTTCAGAATTATGCTAGACAACGGAACGTATTAAGTAATTGAAAAAATATTTTATTTTACATTTTAGATGGTTTTTGGAAATATTCGGCTAAATTGGTGGTACAACAAACATTTTTTTATTTAGTTCTATAAAAAAGCGGAACATAATGTGAATTTTTAAGAAACATTTTCTACTAAATTTGGATAATACCAAAATTCGAAGAAAACATAACTATTACTTTGTTGTTGTTACACCGAAAGACTGCCCAAACCTAAATCATTGTGATCGCCGTCAGTATTAGCCTAATTAGTAGTAGTATCAAAAAGACGAATAAGACAATAACGAATAATAGTTGAATCTTAGTTAAAATATAAAAAGAAAATGCTTGAAAGTATTTTGTTCTAAAATATGCTTAAGATGACTTATGTTTAAATTTTACTTACTGTAATTGGGCTTTTAAGTCTCGTGCTTCTTGCTCAAAACAATTACGTTGTTCTTTACATGTTTTCAGCTCAAACTCAAGTTGAATCGCTTGTTCCGCCTTAACGTCTAACTGATTCTACACACATAATAAATCATTACGAATTCGGCGAAAAAAATAGATCAACTAACCAAAAGTTTGTCTTTGTCAAGCTCCAGCGCTAAATATGTCTGTTTAAGTGCCAAAATATCGCAGCGTAATTTGAAAACTTCGTCACGATTAATTTCACAATTATTAGAATTAATGCCGGTAAGATGCAGATCTGAGTTTTGTCGTTGTCGCTCAGCGATCTTTAATTTACTTTGATATTCAATTAGCGAACGTTCAGTTTGTTCGTGTAACAGCCTAAAAAATTAAATAATTAATTTCAAACATTAATATATGTATAGTATTTAGTTAAGTAATTATTGTTTAAACATATATACATTTTCCATAAGAGGTTCTAATAAAGATTGAGAAAAAATTTCATAAAGGTCGTGCAGATTAATATCAACTCCACCGACTTCAATCGGTTTGTTAATACTTTATCATTATTTATATATATCGGCCGCGAGACTACAAAGTAACATTCGATTAAAGACTTTAGAAGACTTGTTAAGATATTTATTATAATTCTTATTGACAATCCATACAAATGAATAATACAGTACACGCTCAGAAATTTAACCTGGAAACTTTAAACTTGAACTTGAATGCACTGAACACTCAAAAATTCTAACTTTGGATTCTAATTTGTGAGCGTCATTTTTTTTTTTTTTGTTTGTTGTTTATTTTCATATTTAACTTTAACATAGAAAAAATTAAAAAGGAGTAGGCGCCTAAATACAATAGATTCTCACAAATTAGAATACTCAGAAATTAGAATTGAAGTTTCTAAAACATTAAATCTAAAATTAGAATTTAAAATTCTAAATTCGGGGGTCGTTTTTTTTTTTTTGTTTTTGATTTATCTATGTTATTCGTTATTTTGTTTTGAACAAAGTAGAACGATACGCGTGTACATATTTTCGCAAACAAATATAACTGAGTATATTTCACAGAAAGATTAGTTTTAAAATTGTCGATTGTACCGTCTGCGTGTCCATTAACTTTGAATTAATTTCTCAGCTTTCAACATTATCGCAATTACTTTTAATTTTATTAATACATTCCATTTTTAATTAAAAAAATATAATATGTACATTGTACATGTGATGTAATTGGAGTGAATCTTTTTGTTTTGTTGCATATAGTTAAAAAATACATGTTAAATGTATTGCACTGGATTATTAAGTTTCGTTTACTTATTTTTATTAAATAAAATGAAGCAAAAAAAAAATCTAGTGTATTTTCTTTAGTTAGTTTTCTCCATTTTTCTATTTTTATTCGAATAAAAAAAGTTCCAGAAATTAGAATATTTCAGAAATTAGAATTACCTCAAAAACCAAGTGGTTCAAATTTCTGAGCGTCTACTATACTTTTAATGCGATTCAATGGTCTATTAAAACTTAGAAAAGTAATCAGTGATAAACTTACTTTAATTGATCGTATTGAGTATTTTGTTTATTATAATCTGACTGCAGTTCGGCATTTTGTTGTCGCAATTGTGCTAGGTTCTCTTTAAGCAACACAATATGACTTTCACGCGGCAAGAGATCCGAATTCAAAACTCGATTTTCACGTTCAAACTGCGTCAGTCGCTCGTGCAGTTCTTCATTACGTTGTTTTGCACAATGCAACTCCTCCGCATGCACCTGACTAATGCAGAAATTTCTCTCGCGTAATGTATCACATTCACCACGTAGCTGGTTCAACTCGCTGCGAGCACAGTCACGTTCTCGTTCCGCTCTCAATATCGCTGCCTGCACACAATCACTTCTACTAGTGCTACAAGAAGCCGAAATTAGGCTTTGGGCAGTACGCGCAGTTAGAGATTCCCACTTAGTCACGTCGTCCGCAATTTCAACAGATTTTGTCGAATCTGGGAAGCAACTGTTGTCTGAACGTAGTTTTTGTAATTCTTCGTCCTTTTCTTTTAATTGAATTTGCTGTTCTTCAATTTTTGATTCACTTGCTTTATTAACCAATCTTAAATATTCTTTCTGATAAAAATCCCGTTCAGACTTTATACGAATCTTCTGTTCATCCAGACTTAACACATTCTGATAATTTCGTTCACTAAGTTCTTTTTGCGCCGCACATAATTTTACGTGAAGTTTTTGTAGTTTCCGTTTAAGTTTTTCATTTTCCAATTTCATTTCGGCACCTAGAAATCGCATTTAATATTATGTCATATAATAGTAGAAAACTATTTTATTAAAATTAAGATCCTCACCGCGCTGCGTTAGTTTGTTAAGTTTTTCATTCAAGTCGTGTTTTTCATTTGTTATATCTGTGAGGTCACTTCTGACTGCAATACGCTTATTTATTTTACTTTGCTTATTTTGTAGAGAATGAACTTTTGAACGTGATTCCTTTAGTTCAGCTTGCAATGCATTTAGTTCATCATCGCGCAATGCTATTTCTGTGTTTGCTTGGTTCTCAACCTGAAGAGCAGCTTCCTTAAGTTCGTCCAGTTCTTGATTAAGTTTACGATTATCGTTTTCTATTTTAAGCGCCTGCTGCATGCCGTCATGCATTTCTTCTTGATATTTCAGTATTTGCTCTTGCTGATCGGCGATTTGACGGTGCAGCAGTTCAACATTAACCGGCATTTTTATTGTGCCTGTACAACAATCCTTCGCTATTGCAGCCGGTGGTCGTCCACCAATTAGTAAATCATGCAGACGTTGTATTTCATCATTTAAAGCATCGACTTTCCGTTTGTAAAACTCCAATCGATCTGTACTGTCCTTCAACGAATTGTGAAGTCGGTCCAGTTCTGTAGAAGCAACAATGCTACTAGGATCTGAGCTAGTAATACAAGATGTTGTTTGGTTGACGACATCTACATTACATTTGGCACAACGTAAACTTGTGTGGCTGTTGTGTGGTACAGGAGGCAGAGCTTCACCAGATCGCACTGTTGAAATGAATGGCTTCTTTACTGCAAATATGTTTTATATGTCACGTTTATAATAGTTAACAGGCATTGGAATCAGATACCTACTTTTCTGTATGCTAGTTTCCTGTAATTTAGAGTTTTTATTTGACTTGACCCAATGTGGGTTATCTAATAGCTGTTGCAATTGCTGGCAATGAGTTTCGATGTGTAACTTGTCCGTAAGTAAATTTCGTAGTTTACTATTGTATTCTGCTTGGAAGTTTACATTTTCAAAAATTATATAGGAATGTAGATGTGTATGTAAATAAATTACTAAAAGTGCCTCACCGCATATTTGCCATTCATGTTCATCGCGCATTTTTAACAATTGCTGGTGTAATTCGTTGCATTCGTTTAGCAATCTTGCGTTATCACACCTATACGGCTCCACGGTGAGTTCCCAACATGATTTCTCTTCGAGAAGGTCCACAATTTTTTTTTTCGCATCTCGCAAGCTTTCGGTTGTTTTAACTAGGTCAGCAAAAATTACGTTAACCAGCGAAACGCCAAGTACAGGCAACGTTTCGTGATATCCCATAATATCGAGTTTCCTGCGTAGCTCAGTATATATTGCATCGTTCATTTAATGGCAAATAAACTTCTTGAGCAAAGCTAATTATACAAAAGTGGTTTGAGAATTTCATCAAGTAGTTGCTGTAGCATATATACCTATCATAAACGCCCCAGAAATGTATTTTTTTTTTAAATTTTCATAGAGTTTGCCGCGAAAACACCGGTCGATTCTAATATGATTGTAAGTAATAGAGGTGTCAAACTATCGATGGTACTATCGATAGTATCGATGGTTTCCATTTTCAAACACTATCGATGGTTTTAAAATACTATCGATAGTCGCTTTACATTGTGAACTCCATCACTAACATTTCTCTGGAACATTCGATGCGCAGGTAAGTTCCCCTCCGAAAATTCTATTTGTTAAAATAGTTAAATTTTGTGCGATTTTACATAATTTCGGAGGTGGTGCTGATTGTGCAGGTAGTGCTAATTGTGCGGGTGGTGCATGTGGTGCTGAAGGCGTGTTTTTAATACAGTTTTCGAGATGGCTGACGGTAAGAATATTTGATAGGTGATACACCACAGTTGTGTAAACGCATAATGAGTCCATATTACATATAATTAATATTAATGCAGGTTCCATTAAATAGTTTTTTTTTTTTAATTTCTTCTTTAACGATACTATCGCGATAGTATCGATAGTTTTTTTTATAAATATCGAAAACTATCGTTGGTATGCCCGTCATGAGCATGAGTGAGAAATGAGAGTTCGTGCTCTGCAAACTCTCACTTGAGCGAGGCAACGAGCACTTGTGAGCGAGCACACTATGAGATTTTAGTTTTAATTGTGACAATCGACGACGAAGAAACAAAATGCCAACAACAACATTAACCCTGCTTCTACGACGTTCCAACGGCGTTTAATACTAGTGTTGGGTTGCTCATGAGTAAGTGAACAAAAAAAGAGTGGCTCACTACACTGAACGAGTGAACATGTTCTTTCCTTATTGTTCACTTTGGCTCTTTGGCTCACTTGCTCACTTTGGTTCAGTTGTTCTCTTGTCGAATAGACATTTTTTAACGGTTTTTTTAGTTTTTACTTCATAAATCACTCAACGTGTTAAAATAGAAGCTTTTACTAAAATAAATACAAAATGTCGCTTATTAGAAAACACAGCGAAGTTTGGTCGCATTTCACTGATATAGAGAGCCAGCAACCAAAATGCAAAAAACGTGGCAAACCTTATGTTTTTGCATAATAATATGTTAACATTAATTATCAAGTAAGTATATATCAAGTAGTATTCTTAGAGTGAAAAAAAATTTTTTTTTTCTATTTCAGGGTCAATAGAAAATAAAAGGAAACAAAACTTCCATTTTTAATAAAGAATTCCCAATAAAGTAGGGAATAACAGTTTATTTTATGTTTTTCAGTATGTAGTTAAACTGGATTTTTTCGTACTGTGATTTTTTTAACGTTAAGATATATGTATATTTAAGTAAAATAAAAAAATCAAAAATTATGCTTTATTTTGTGAATAATCAATCATGTTGATATATCAATATATACATCTATGTTGTTCATAAGCAACTGTAATTCATAAGTAGTGTGAGTAAGTTGGTTTTTTTTTGTTTTTTTTTTTTGCCATCAGTCTTATTAAGACTATAATAAAGCAAGTGAGCCATGTGAGCGAGTTGACTCACTTCAAAAAAAAAAGAACAAGTGAACTAGTTCACGAAAGTGAGCCATACTTACTCAACACCATTTAAATATTTTCTGCACTTTGTCTTTGTGTTTCTTTCCCTTGCTATGCATGCTTGAATGACAATTGCTTGTCTTTATTTTGATTTCTGTTTTTATTTTTTTGTTTACGCGCTTTTGATGAGATTTCAAATGATATTGTTTCCCTTTTTGCCTATTCATATGCTGCTCGCACTAATGCCTAGTGTGAAATTTGTCTATTTTAGGGTAGGTTTTTGATGTTTAATAAGTTATGAATGAATCCTTAACTATACAAGACATTTTTTATGAGTATTTTTGTATTATTTAATATGTATTTTATTTCTAATAATTGCGCATGTTTCTATTGCACTATAATTTTTAATTACAAATTAATAATTATTATTTAATTAGAAATTAATACAAATTATGTAAAAATTGTTACATTTCCATATTTATTCATTCATATTGATCAATTTATTAAATACAGAAACTTGTTAAAGATCAAAATAAGTAGTCCACCAAATATTCATATTTGGCGTAGCCGGCTTAAATTGTCTTCATTTAACATTTGGCGCACTCCAATACAATCTGAACGAACTGGTGTTTCAATTGATCGCCAGTTCAGTTGAATGTATTGCAAAATTTAAATTCCGAATGAACTGAATAATTGCATCATATTTAAATAAATATATTTTGCACACACTTATTTTCATTGTTACATTTCCATATTTATTCATTCATATTGATCAATTTATTAAATACAGAAACTTGTTAAAGATCAAAATAAGTAGTCCACCAAATATTCATATTTGGCGTAGCCGGCTTAAATTGTCTTCATTTAACATTTGGCGCACTCCAATACAATCTGAACGAACTGGTGTTTCAATTGATCGCCAGTTCAGTTGAATGTATTGCAAAATTTAAATTCCGAATGAACTGAATAATTGCATCATATTTAAATAAATATATTTTGCACACACTTATTTTCACAAA
>JBAMBQ010005621.1:0-21281 GCA_037044495.1 Stegana nigrithorax | reverse complement strand
TTCATCTTATTATTATTTTATATACTACATATGCAATATGAATTAATGTATATGGAAATTTAAGGAATTTTAACATAAATAATATTTATTTATAATTGAATAATAATTTTTAACATATAATTCAAAAGTATTGTGAAACATGCGCAATTGTTAGAAATTAATTATATATTAAATAATACAAAATATAAAATTCACACTTGGCATTAGTGCGAGCAGAACATGAATAGGCAGAAAAAGAAACAATATCAATTGAAATCACATCAAAAGCGCATACAAGTTAACACTAAGTGCCAATGCCTCAGCATTTGGTCACTGGTTGGTTTAGCTTTCTGTTGGAGTTTAAATTTGAGCAAGTGCTATCAATAATGCCTTTATTAGCCAAGTCGGAAATAATATTTGTTATCAGAGACAACTTATACATAGACAACTTATACATAGATAGTGTACCAGAGCAATGTTACGACCACTGTTAAGTTGTAGAATTAGGTGCGGCCGGGCAGGGTAAAAGACGAAGCGAAAACTGGGTGTCTTGTCTGACTTCGCTTGGCTTGTTCTTTTTTTGTCCCTTTTCCTCATTTAAATGTGCTGCTTACGCTCACACTGCCTACGGTAGTCGTATGTTTTCGGTCAGTTTCTTATTCCTTAGCAATTGACACTTCTTCCCCGCATATATTTGTCCCCCTTGCCTAAATGCGACCGCATTTCATTTGTTTCTCCCTCTCGCACGTCACAATGTGCTACTTGCACTAATGTGACATGAGGCAATCGTTTGTTACTGTGTTTTTTTTGTGTGCGCTTTTCGTGTGTTGTGTTACTTCTCTTATGCTTGTTCCCTTCGCCCAAATGCTATGGAGCCCAAAATTGCTCTGATGATTTTCGTTACTTACTGATTCTGCTTTTTTGCAGAAAATGATCACCTGGTACGATATCAAAATTAATGCGTTGTGTTATGAATTTTTTTATTTAATATAGTTGGGATAGTATATTACTGTTGTTGTTTGAAGCTTTATATTTAGCAAGGACAATATATGGGAAAACAGATCCATATTACAATTGTTAAGGGCACTAGTGTAGTGCGCAAAGTGTGTGCATGCGCAATGCGCTTAGTTGTTGCGCCGATGTGCGTTTTAAAATTTTTTGGCTATGCACGTGTAGGTCAAGTAGTTGGTCGCTATGCATATCAAATTGAAATTATATTAAAATCATTCATTCATATTGCTCGATATCTTACAAGAAGACACATTTGAAGCGAATAGAAAAAGACCAAAATTAATCTTCCACCAACTATTCATACTTTGTGTAGTCAGCCTGCAATTACCTTATTGAAGTATTTTAGCACTCCTCTATAAGTCAAACTAACTGGTGTTTCGATTCAACTGCAATTCAGTTGATTGCCTGCTCAACATTTGTTCCAAATGAACTGAACTGAAAAATTGCACCATATTTTAATAAATGTATTTTGCACAAAATTATTTTCACAAATAATGCATGATAAGCGCAAAATATTCTAATTGGCTTTGACTTTTTTCATGTACACAACCAAAGAATGAAGAAGCAGCGTTGAGAATTAATATGCCCGTAACAATGAGGATGCAGAATATTTTCTCAAAACGAAGAAATATGAGCTGGCTTGGCTATTCAAACTTCTAAAATTGTTTTCTGCATGCACATACAAACACGTGTATATCAGACGGTACCGTCGAGCAGCGACTTTTCATACCAGGCACTCATAAAATGTAGCAAGCAAAGGAATGGTCTGCAGCAAGAAATTTGCACACTCGTTCACTTCAACAACAACTACATTCTTGAAATGCGAACAAAATGGCATTTGGCACCAAAAAAACTTATATGAGCTAAGCCAATCAAATCAAACGAAAATTTAAAGTCAGAGTAGTAAAGCACTATGGTTCTCCCAACAGAATTCTGGGCGCCTTTATAGGCGCCCACGAGCAAAAATTTCAACTTGTATGAGATGCGGTCTCTATATGATTAACAGTCTCTGTGGTTATACTATTAATATGACATTAATCACCAACTATACTCAATAAAGAATATAGAGAATCGACGTACAGTGACAGTGACAGTGAAGATTTGACAGGAGAAAGTGTCATAAGTGGGCACGAAGAACCGACAATGGACCAAAATCAAGTTATCGCCATTGTCGAAGTGGCAGTGAACAGCATTTTGGCAGCACAGGCAGCTAGTTTGACACAGGCATTAGAGTCAAGAGTAGCAACTTTACATGGCGAACACGACAGCCTGAAAATTACAAAGTCGCCAGTAGTAGAATTGTTTAAAAAGGTAGCTGTTACAGGAGATGTGCCTTGTGAGGAACCCTCAGACATGGTCAAGTCATTGCCGTGTTTTGACGGCAAGCAGGAAAAGTATGTCTTGTAGTGGCAAACACCGACGTCTGCTTATGAACTCTTGGAATCATTTAATGGTAGCACACGACATTACCAAGCCGTCGGAATTATAAGAAATAAAATCCGTGGTTAAGCCGACACTTTTCTGTCAACACAGTCCTGAATTTCAGGGCTATTATAGCCAAGTTAGATTTCACGTACGCGGACAAGACGCCGGTGCGCGTTACGCAGCAGGAGTTAAATACGTTCAGACAGGAGGACATGACTCTTATGCAATACTACGATGAGGTCGAAAAAAGGTTAACACTAATAATGAATAAAACGCTGATGACTCATGAGGAAACAGGTCTTAATGAAATTTTCAGAGAGGACGCCCTGCACACGTTCATTTCAATGACTCTGAAAAAATTTTAAAACCGCCGTTTTCCCGGCTCAACCGATAGATTTGACCACCGCATTAGCATTAGCACAAGAAGCCGAAGCCAGTGACTATAGATAGGTATTTTTACCCGGTTAACTACGATAGAAACGCAGAGAATAGGTCGCAAAGGTCAGGTGGGAAAAGACCACCAGCGGATAGGCAGGATGGCGGTCAACAAGGTAACAGTAATGCCGTGACCCAGAAAAATCCGCATTTCTCTAGAAACCAAGGCGGCCAGCAGTAGTCCGGGCAACGCGCCAGCGGTAAGGTGCAACAAAGGCAAAGGTTCGAGCCTATGGAGGTTGACCCTTCCATGTCTAAACTCCGTCAACCTACTAATTTTCAGAACAACCACCAGCAGGCCGCTAAGAGACAAAATGGTTCAGAGCGCATAACAGATCAGAGACGCCAAAGTGTAAGTAACGGTAACCAGCAGGCTAATGACCAACAAGATATTAAATGCAGCGGCTATAGCCGAAATCGATGACGAATGTGCAGACTATGAATCCGACCCCGTTTATTTTTTATGGAACGCTCCCGGCTGCCGTTCGTTGAGCGGGAGCTGGCTGGCAGAACTCTGAAGTTTTTAATCGACACCGGAGCAGCCAAGAATTACGTCAAGACCATAAAGGAGCTCAAGGGCATAGTCTCGGTTGACTTCCCATTTACCGTGACTTCAATCCACGGTTCTAACAAGATTCAACAAAAATGTCTAATGAACATATTTGGAAGCGCGGCCCCGTTCTTTTCGATTTGCTAACGCGGGTAGGAGCAACCCTCAACTTAGAGACAAACCAAGTTAACTATGGTGCGGCCGTGCCTCTCAAGCTTCACAACAGCGACAAAGTTAATTTCACTAACGTCGATGACATAGCAGTTCCGGAATCGGTGAGAGATTCGTTCAAGCGTACGATCCTAAAACGCATAAAGGCTTTCACACAATCTGATGAAGCCCTCCCATTCGACACGTCAGTAGTGGCTACCATCTGCACTGTCGATAATAATCCAATTTGTTCAAAATTATACCCTCACCCAAATGGGTAGCCGACTTTGAGAGCAACGAGATTAAAGACTTGTTGGAAAACGGCATCATTCGACCATCACGGTTGCCCTATAATAATCTAACCTGGATAGTAGACAAAAAAGGCCACGAATAGGTGGGTAATAAGATCAAGCGCTTGGTCGTAGACTTTAGAAAGCTTAATGAGCGAACTATTGATGACAAATATCCCTATGATTCTATCGAATCTGGGAAAAGCCAAGTATTTCACCACGCTGGATTTGAAATCGGGCTACCACCAAATTTTCTTAGCGGAACAAGTCTGCGAGAAAACGTCCATCTCCGCCAACGGTGGTAAATACGGGTTTTGCTGATTGCCCTTCGGCCTAAAAAACGCCGGTAGCTTTTTTCAAGGAGCAATTGACGACGTTCTGCGGGAGCAAATAGGCAAGTCATACGTTTACGTCGATGGCGTCATAGTTTTTACAGAAAATAAAAAAGACCATGTGAATTACATTGATTGGGTTTTAAAAAAACCTGTGTGATGCTAACATGAAGGTATCCAGAGGAAAGACACAATTTTTTAAAGAAAGCGTCGAATACCTCGGGTGCGTAGTAACCAAGGGAGGGGCAATGACAGACCCCAAAAAAGTAAAGGCAATACAGGGATATATCGAACCAGAAAACCTATTCGTTCTCAGGTCGTTTTTAGGGCTAGCTAACTATTATAGGTGTTTTGTTAAAAAATTTTGCTTCAATACCAAAACTTCTCACAGATATCTTAAAGAGAGAAAATGGTTCTATAAGTAAGCATCGGTCTAGGAAAGTCCCTATCAATTTTAACGAGGATCAGCGAAATGCTTTCGAGAGATTAGGAAACATCCTAGCGTCAGAAGATGTGATCTTGAAGTATCCGGATTTTAAAAAGCTGTTCGACCTAACATGGGACGCATCCGCGTACGGGATAGGCGCCAGCAGCAATAAAGGATGCAGAGGCAAACTACACACCAACCAAGCCATCGTATGGGCGCTAGCGAAGCTCCAGCAATATCTCTATGGTACAAGGGCCATAAACATTTATACCAACCAAACACATTTAACGTTTGCAGTTTCTGACAGAAAACTAAACGCAAAGATTATAAGGTGGAAAGCGATTATCGCCGAGCATAATACGAAAATACATTACAATCCTGGTAAGGAGAACCACGTTGCAGATGCGCTCTCCCGGTAGAACATAAATGCCCTTCAGGACGATCTGGAATCCGATGTGACTACAGCCCACAGCGAATTGTCGTTATCCTATGCTATTGAAACAATCGAAAACCCACTTAAATTAATATTAATAAAATTAATATATAATAATCATAATTAATTAATAACTAATAATAATAATTCTAGAACAAAGCAGTTTTCTCGCTGCTTCAAAACTTTATTGACAAAAAAGCTTTGATTGACGAACTACGTTTAATAGTGAAACCGGATGTCTTAAACGACATCCACTGCAGCCTACCTGTTTTAGCTAGTTTTCAGCACGAGTTGATGAGAGTTTCTCAGCTACAAAATTTTGGCAATACAAATATGTGGTGACAGACATTTCGGGCAGGTACGAACAAATAGAAATAGTCAAGGCTGAACACAACTGCGCCCACAGGGTGACACAGGAGAACGTCAAACAAATATTACAAGACTATTACTTTTCTAAAATGACCAAGTTGGCTACTGAGGTGGTTGCAAATTGCAAAACCTGCATGAGAGTATGACCGCTATCCAAAGAAACAAGAGTAAGGGGCGACACCAATCCCATCGCGTGTAGACGAATTGTTGCACATAGATATTTTATCTACCGAAAAGAAGCAATTCCTAACCTGCGTAGACAAATTTTCGAAATTCGCAGTAGTGCAACCCAACCTATCCCGATCGATAATAGACGTGAAATTGCCTATCATCCAGTTGATGAACCTATTCCCTGAGGCTAGGACTATTTATTGTGTTAATGAGGCATCTTTGCTGGAATTTGAAAGGTGTTTTAAAATCGAAAAAAAGTTCACCGTGAACCTCATTTTGATAGCAACAGTTGGATACAACCGTACAATTCACTCCGTTACGGGCAAAAAGCCAACAGTGATATTTCACGCATCAGATGAGGAACTCAGAAACAACAATAAAAGTAAAGTTGAAACGGCACAGAAAGAAAGGCATTCTTAGGAACAGCTGTTCTCATTAAGGGGAGGGTGATCTACAAGGACAGTTTAACCTAAACTTGTGGGCTACAAGTAACCTTAATAATAAATTTTCATTTTACTATAGGTTGTTTTTAGTTTTGTCTCTGCTACTCACGTGTGTATCGACCCGACTGACGGACTATTCACATGCTACCAGTTAATCCAAGCCAACAACAGGCAAATCGACATAAATTCACGAACCAGTAACAACTGAGTGAATTAACCGACACAATAAACAAAATTTTGCGTATCGCCAAAAAACAGTGCGCATTTGTATAAAACACTTTTGGTTAGAAATAGAATTCTAACCGCTGAAATTCAGAATGTCATGTTGTCAATAGCTTTAGTGAAAATCAACAGTATGAACCCAATAATTTTAGACACCACTGATCTAGAAATCGTTTTAAGTGCGCAAGCCACAGATACAAGTGCCAGTGTATTTATGGAAGTAGCTGGTATTAAGTTAGTCTTAGGGGACAATATAATACATCTTTATCTTAATTTCCTTAGAGTTAAGCTAGTATGTAAGAAAATCGTTATCCACCCGGTGGCGCACCATCACATCACATTACGCCTAGATGACAACATTATAGTCGAATGCGACGGTAGAGTCATTGCCGTGAAGGAACTTAGCACGACCGTATCCCACTGGTTCTGCAGAGAAGCGCCGAACAGCACATGCGCCATGCAATTACATTCGGGCGGTACGGCCCTCTGTAAGTCTCGCGTTAGCCACATGCCGGCTGTTGAAGAAATAGATGTCGGCACATTAGTCCTCAAGGACATCGCAGCCAAGGTCAAAATCGACAACGAGACTCCGAAGACAGTAAATGGCATCTTCCTTGCCACTTACGAGCATGCGGCCTACATCAATGGCTCCGAGTATGTCAACCACAACGGCATGCCAAAAAAGGTGCCAGGGGTAGCTAGCTCACCGATAATCAATATTACCGAGCACAGCACTATTATGAGTGTACCCTTTCTTCAGCGTTTGAGCGAAAGAAACCTGAATTACATCAGGAAAATAGAAGATGTCAGTCACCATAGGCCTTTGATGGTCGCGGCTTTGAGCCTCACTTCGTTCATCATGATCTTGGGAGCAGTAAAGTTGATAAGGCGCCGCCAAAGGAAAGCAGAGCTAGCAAAGCTCAGGAGAGCATTGAGCAACATTGGCAAGACCAAGTACGGCCTCGACTTAAGAAGGAGGGCACTTAACACTAAGTTCCACTGCCTCAGCAGTTAGTCACTGGACAGCTGCACTCAGTAAAAAATTGACGCAGCTGCCAAGAGCCAATAACTCCGTCGCCAAAGCGCGAGTTCGCAGAACAGGCAAACGATACAGTGCACGAGGTGCAGTGTCAGCACATTCCATGCTAGCTGCAGCCGATGCTAGCGCGACGTAGCATAAGCATAGCTACGCTTAAGTTCATTTTGTTCTTCAAATTAAGTATAGTTTACTGTAGGAGTTCAAATTGTGAACTTGTTGTACCAATAAAGCCTTTATTTGCCAACTCGGCAATAACATTTGTTATATTATTAATACCACATTTATCACCAACGATACTCAACAATTCTAACCAAAGTACTGTAGATTGCAGTGCCAGTCTGCCAGTGACTCGTAACTAAAAATTCATTCCAGAAGTACCAGCGATCAGCACTACTATCGAAACACAGTAATTTACACAAAAAAAAAAAACCGTAATCAAGATAAGAAATATGATTGTGTAGAATGGGAAAACAATTACAGAAAGAGTAAATTAAAACAGATTTCAAAATTTTGCTCTCGCAAGTTAAGTTTGTCCTCAACTACACGCTGCCCGCCGCTGTCTGATTTTCATTTGCATGAGATGCGTCTTCTTATATTTCTGTATTCTCTTTGTATATGAGTCGTGTAGACATGGACGCTACCGTAAGATGGCGTATATATTTTTATGGAATACTAATTTATGGTTTCATGAGACTCACAATTATTGTTGCGTTTTTTTTCTTTTTCGCTGGTAGTTGTCATTTGTGTGGTCATTGCCTTCGTATTCAACTATTTTTTACTTTGATTGCCATTTTTTTAGAAGTTTCATTTGTCGAGCTACAGTTGAAACTCAATAATCCGAAGTAATGATTGCAGGCCCAAATCGGACTATTGAATCTTACGGATTACTGGATTATTTTAACATATGTGATTTTATTAAAAAATACAAAGTTCAATGAAAAAATAACATTTAATTTATATGTTTTAGATAAATATATAAATATTTCCGTTAAAACGATATAAATCTGTTGAAAATATAAGAAAAACAAATGAATTACAGAGTAGGCAATACATGAAAATGATCTTTCGGATTATTGGATTTTCGGATCAGCGAGTAGTCGGATTATCGAGTTTCGAGTGTAGTTAATTTTTCATGCTTTTTATAAAATATTGGCTCATCTTTGTTGTTACGGGCATTTAAATTCTCAAAGCTGCCTCTTAACACTCTGACTGTGGAAATGATTAAAGTCAAAGCTAATTAGAATATTTTGCAGCAATCATTCATTATTGGTGAAAATTTGAGTTTGTAAACTAAATTAGTTAAATTCTGGCACAATTATTTACTTCATATGGCACAAAAGTTTGCCACTCATTCAACTTCAATCTCATTATCGTTCAATCGAAACACCAGTTCGTTCAGATTGTAGTGGAGTGCGCAAAATATTAACTGAAGACAATTTAAGTCGGCTACGCCAAATATGAATATTTGATGGACTGTTTCTTTCGATCTTTGAAAGGTGTATGCATTTAATAAATTAAACAATATGAATGGATAAATATGGAAATGCAACAATTTTTACATAATTTGTATTAATTTATAATTTAATAATAATTATTAATTTATAATTCAAAAATATAGTGCAATAATAGAAACATGCGCAATTGTTAGAAATTTATTACATATAAAATAATGTAAAAATGTGCATAAAAAATGTCTGATATTTAACCATTAATTCATTACTTATCAAACAAAAAATCCAACTTAAAATAGATAAATTTCACACTAGGAATTAGTGCGAGCAGCACATGAATAGGCAGAAAGGGAAAAATATCCATTGAAATCACACCAAAAGCGCATACATAAAAAAACTAAAACTAAGATCAAAATAAAGACAAGCAATTGTCATCAAAGCATGAGAGCAAGGAGCATATGCATAGCATAGGAAAGAAACACAAACATAAAGAGCAGAAAATATTCATATATTCTCTGGCCACAGTGAATTATGGAAAATTATAGCAGTCTGTGCCTTCCAACACACGCTGCCCGCCGCTGCCATACTTTGTCATTTCAATTTGGCATGCCGTTTGTATGGGATGCGCCTTCTTATTATATATGTATATTCTCTGGTCCGAGAATATGTATAATAAGAAGACGCATGACCCCGTTGAAAAAATTTGTACGTGGGTCCTGGGCCCAGGACCCTACCGTAAGATGGCGTGGGAACTGGATTCTACCATAAGATGGCATATATTTTTTTCGGTGATAGTTGCATGTGTGTATGATGATGGTCTTCATAGATGAATCGAACGACTTGATTTCGTTTCCGCCCAATTTTTGCAATTTTGTCTCAACGAAAGACGAGCTCATAAAAAAAGTGTTTCCGAATATCACAGTTCTGAGAAAAAAGCACAACTGAAAATTGGCTCAGTAGTCATCATGCTTCGAAATCTGAACCAACCAAAACTTTGTAACGGAACGCGTTTAGTGGTGACAAATCTCATGGCCAATGTGATTCACGCAACGATACTCAAAGGAAAGTTCGAAGGTGAGAAAGTTCTCATACCGAGAATTCCTATAATCCCAGCCGATATGCCATTCGAGTTTAAACGACTACAATTTCCGATACGTCTTGCATTCGCCATGACTATCAACAAATCACAAGGTCAATCCTTGAGTGTTTGTGGCCTGAATTTCGAAAATAACTTCTTCTCTCGTCGGCAAACCATCCGCTTTGTTTGTTCTCGCACCTGACAACAAAACGAGAAATGTCGTACATCACAAGGTGCTTCAATAAGTACAAATACAGACAAATGCCCTCCTGCCATGTACATTTATTTCATCAATGTAATTAAAATGCAATACATTTAATGTTTCTTTTTTTACATATAATAAAATAATTTATTTTGAGTAATATTATCTTAATAAGAAACTGAATTGAATTTATGTAACATTTATTTTTTTCTGAGCGGTGCGAAGCTCGCCGGGTCTACTATATCTTCTAAATAATAATAAAACTGAAACGATATTTCTGATTGTATCATTATGTGAAAAAGAGGGCAGTAGAACGTCTGCCGGGTCAGCTAGTTTTCACATTTTTTTTTTTTTTTGTAATCCTTGTTACTCCGCTTGGGATCATAGGGTTTCTACAAGAATCTTCCATCGTACTCTATTGGGCGCAATTTCCTTGGCTTGTTCCCACGTGATGTTGTATCGTAACAGCTCTTTGGTTATTGTGCGGCGCCAGGTTATCTTAGGGCTGCTTGCACGATGGCTGCCTTGTGGGTTCCACAGCCAAGAGCGTATTAGTGTTTCTTTGTTTCTTGTATTAGTTTCTTTAATCATTTGGTTTTTTAAGCGTGATAGATGATTAGTCTGTCGCTGCCGAGCCTTTGTCGATGGGATATGCCATCTATGTTTTACAAGGCGAAACCCATTCTTTATATTTTTTCCTTTTTTGCTCCAATGAAAATGTCGCGCCATCTGGACAAAGTGGATGTACGAGATAATGAGTGTGGGTTGGAGCCCGAGCTATTTTTCGTCGGTGACGTCATAAATTGGCAAGCATTCTGACGCGAATGTAACTACTCATCGAAGACGTCGTTGGGAGGTGGGAGACCCACATCACCCAATGTCTCATTCAAAATATATGCCGTATGTTTCTCTTTCGACTTCTTCGCAGAGATAGCTACTGCATGAATAAGAAGAGGTGATTTGTTTTCTTTCGAGAGTTCAGAAGCCAGTTTTTTTTTTAAGCGCAATTTACCTTCTTCATAACCAAGATGTTGCCATTCAAATCCATTTCCAGCTTTATATTTCTCAATTGAAATTGATATCTTTATCACAAGCCAGGTCGGAGCATTACAGCTTTGAGTTGGTAAAAAATATTTTAAAAAAATGTGGTGTGGCTAAGCACAATCATAGGTTGATGTGAAACATGCTTAATGACTCTTCGGCAACTACAAAAGATATTGCTCAATAGCTACTTTATCTAAATAATTTACATTCTGGCAAGAAATGGTGGTCATATCGAAAAAAAATTTTTTTTTCATCTTTATACCCAAAACAATTATACGTTTTAGTCCAGAATATATATTTTTTTTATTGATTATAATTATTTCTAATTATAATTATAATTATTTTTTCTAGGCATTCTCACGCTTTTGTTATATGTTTTGTGAAATGTCTAAAAGCGTTAGGTCAGGTTAGGTTAGGTTAGGTAATTGTGAAATTAACCAGCTGATTTTTGTAAACAAGGTAGAAGAAGCAACAAAAAATAATTAAACAAAGCAACATGTAGTTTGGCTTTCCCAGCAACTCGTGGTCATAAATTGTAAGAAAATTATCTACAACAGCGCACGATCAATGACGTGAACTTATTACAACAAAGAAAGTTCACGTTTTCGAATGCCAAACAAGTATCAAGTGAATTCACACGTTTAAATTCACATTTTTGTGTTGTTTTGTATAGATACGTATTAATTAAAAAAAAATTAGAGAAATTTTTTATTTATAAAAATCAGTCAACTTTTTCTGTGTCTCCTGTTTTTCTATTAATTGAAACACAAATTTTGATCGACACCTTCATGGCTAGCTCACTGTACCGCGTTGTTGAAAATCTAAATTGCAACATTGTATTTTATCGCTAATCAAGTCACACTCGATCCTTTTTGTAAAAAACCGATGATGAATTTTTTCTATTAACGTCAAGCACACAGGTTTTTTACAACTCATTTCAATTCTGTATACAATGTATCACTTAAGTATTTTGCCAATTGGTTTTCATGCAAAAATTTGAATTTGTTGGCTTATAAAATAACCACAATGGGAAAAATAGAAAAAAAATGTTGCTCGTCTGCTAAAGGCATATTTTCACAACAAGTTAACCCAACTACGGATCATATACGATGATCCGTTAGCTAGCTATTGAGACGCAATCATTTTCTGCCGAAAATTTCGATCTCACAAAAGTATTTTGCCTCGCAACAAAGTACACGTGGTTTCCATATTTCCTATGAAATTTGCCTCAATTGCGTGGAAATTATGCATGCTGTACTTGCTGCTAAGGCAATAAGTTAATGTTGTATACAACTTCGATGTGATCGTGCTGCTTTAGTAACCCAAAATGCCTAAAGGAAAAGAAATCAATAATGCGCAGAGAAAAATCCTTTTGTATCTGTATTATCAGGGTAAACCGATCCAATATATTTCTGAAATGTTTGTCCGAAGTCGCCAAACAATAGAAAACACAATTGCATGATCGAAAGAACATGGTACCATAAAGAATACAACCTTTTCTGGCCGCCCTAAAATGCTGACAACATGAATTGACAGGGAAATCCTTAAGGAAAACCGGGAAAATCCACATTTGGAAGCGTCAAAAATTTACGACAAATAGTTGACACTCATGCCTACACTTCTGTGCGATGAAACAGTCCGTAGAGATCCCAGGGCCAAGAATATCCATGGTCGTGTGGCACGGCAAAAATCGCTGATATCACTTTTTTCAATATTTAACGCTTTATTTGGCTTGCGTCGGACCATGTGACGCCCAACTGATCCGAAAAGGTTGTAATTGCTTCCATCACTGAAGATTACGCTCATCCAAAACTTCAAAATCGTGCTTTTGTTGCTCCTTGCGAGCAACATCCGTTTTTCTTTGTTCACTGACGAAACTAGCAAATTTTGACTTGCTACCACGCTATTGTGCTAATGATTTTCGTTGCTTGCTGATTCTGCTTCTTTGCAATTATGATCGCCTGGTACGATATTAAAATTCAATGAAAATATTACAGGACAATATATGGGAAAACAGATCAATATTACAATTGCTAAAGGCATTTGTGTACTGCGCAAAGTGTGTGCATGTGCAATGCGCTGTGCGTTTTAAAAATTTTTGGCTATGCACGTGTAGGTCAAGTAGTTGGTCGCTATGCATATCAAATGGAAATTATATTAAAATCATTCATTCATATTGCTCGATATCTTACAAGAAGACACATTTGAAACGAATAGTGAAAGATCAAAATTAATCTTCCACCAACTATTCATATTTTGTGTAGTCGTCCTGCAATTTCCTTATTGAAGTGTCTTAGCACTCCTCTACAAGTCAAACGAACTGGTGTTTCGATTCACTTGCAGTTCAGTTGAGTGCCTGCTCAACATTTGTTCCAAAGGAGCTGAATAATAGGACCATATTTTAATAAATGTATTTTGCACATAATTATTTTCACAAATAATGTATGATTAGTGCAAACTATTCTAATTGCCTTTGACTTTTTTCAAGCGCACAACCATAGAGTGAAGAAGCAGCGTTGAGAATTTATATGTCCGTAACAATGAAGAAGCAGAGCCAATATTTCACAAAAAGCAAGAAAAATAAAATAGGTAGACAATTGAAACTTTTAAAATCATGACAAAATCTTTTCTGCACGCACACACAAACTCATGAATTTCAGATGGTACCGTCGACTAGCGCCTTTATAGGCGCCCACGAACAAAAATTTCAACTTGTGTGAGATGCGGCCTCTATATGATTAACAGTCTCTGTGATACATATTAACTAAAATTCCATTCCTAACATTTTGTGCAGCAGTTTCAGTTCAATAGTGTGCTTATATGGGTGAGGCACATTACTTATTTTTTTTTTTTGTGTTTGCAAGCAATAATAGAAACATGCGCAATTGTTAGAAATTAATTACAAATTAAATAATGCATAAACATGCACAAAAATGGCCTTGATATGTAACCAATAATTTATTACTTATCAAATATCAAAAATCAACCCTAAAGTAGACAAACTTCACACTAGGCATTAGTGCGAGCAGCATATGAATAGGCAGAAAGGGAAACAATATCTCATCAAAACCGCATACACAAAAAAAAAAAAACAAAAATCCGAAATCAAAATTTCAATCAAATTTCTGAAACACCTCCGACTGGGATAATGATGACAGCATTCCTCTTTCTGGGTTACGTTTACAGCTAGCTAATGGGGTTACGTTTACAGCTAGCTAATGGGGTTACGTGTACAGCTATCTAATGGTGCATTTTTAATTGAATCTATATTAACTTTGCTTAAAAAAAAAGAACCATTACAGCAATCTGAGGAATGGATAATTGAACATAATTTCACACCTATCACACTAAATGAAGAACGCTCTTCTGACGACGATCTCTCTGAGGATGAAGAAATTGATGACGTATTAGCCTCTACTAAGAGAATGACTCCAATGGAGGCTATATCAGCACTAAATATTTATTGAAACTGGGCGGACTAAAGCAATGTTTGTTTAGATGATGTTATGATGCTACAGAAGCTTCGAAAAAAGATAGTGCTGAACAAGCACGTCTGTACAAAACAAACAACAATTTAAAATTTCTTTAATTCTACATAAAATATTAAACAAATGTTTCAAACAAATTAATAAATGCTTATATTTAAAAAAAAAAATAGGTATCTGGTTGGCTACATCCTTGAGCCCAGTTTTCATTGCGAACAGGAATCGAGATACTACTGTTTAATGTATTTTGAATTTCCTTAGGGTAATTCATTTAGAAGTTGTATTTTGAAATTGTAAATAAAACACACAAAGAGAAATTGAATGGCCGAATTTTTGTAAGGTCCTGAAAAAACATTCTCTGATATTTACTTTTTGAAAATAATTTTATGCAAATGTTTGTCGTGACTACTCCGTAGGTGGTCCATTCTAGAGGTCAAATTTTGGATCACTCTTTTCAGCATTGCAACCGATGTCTGCCCAATTACGCGAGTGATGTTGACTTCCAAGTTCTGGATCGTAGCTGGCTTATCGGCGAAGACTTTTGACTTCACATAACCCCAGGGAAAAAAGCCCGAAGGTCTGATCAATTGACGCACAAGAAGGTCGTACATACAATTTAGTTTTTGTTATTGGAAATGTAGAATCGATGCACTTGCTGCTAATTATAAGTTTTTTTTGTGGCTATGGTAGCGTGCGGTCAATTATTTAGAAGCTGTTTGGTTATATCTGTCTGGCCTTCTGTGCTGTGCGTTTGTTGCTCAAGAACGTAGACAAGTTCGTTTGTTAGAGCGTTTGACCGAAACACTTGACTTAAATGAGTGGCAAAAGTTTTAGCTTTCTCTTCGTCAGTTCGAGCATAGCCTCCCCAGGATTTCTAACCGGTAAATGGGCTTCTATCCGATGTTTCATTGATTTTCTCGCCTTCCATAAAGAGTATTTATTGTTGTTAGGAGACAAACTTTCAATGAAGCGTTGTTGTGTCAGGCTATCTTTCCGCCTAAGAGCTAGTTCTAGGTTCTTCTTAGCACCATGAAGCGTGGTTTAGAATGAGGGGGTTTTGGTTGCTTCTACTCTCGTCGAAGTCGTCTTTTTTCAGTCAGAAGTAATTGATTGCAGTGTTAGAAGCGATTCGGTACTTCCTTGGTTTACATACAGCAGATAGGGTGAAAACTTTAGCAGCAGAAGTAATTAGAGTGTTGAGGCCGTCAACTGCGGCATCATTACTTTTTTCGGAATATGTACACGGTACAACTGATGTGTGAATTTATGTATTTTTCGTACTTACCCCAATTCGTTTTTAGCAATGTGAGTTTGATTGGTGTTGCCATTGTCTGGGAGCTTTCCAGTAAGATGAAAAACATTGGTGGGTGGTCAGACGAACGATCCGCAGTAGCTACAGTATCTATCTTGCAGCGAGGTATGTTTCGGGTTATCGCGAAATCAATGAGGTCTGGAATTTTCCTTGGATCTGTTGGATAGTATATAGGCCTTCCGGTTGAAACAATGTCCAAATTATTTCTTGGGTTGATAAGTGAACCATATATCTGTCTTTCCTTTGGGCAAATTAGTCGGGAGCTCCAATGTGGATGTTTAGCATTAAAATCCCCTGCTACAAGAAAACTTAATTCATGTGTCTTAAAAAATGTTCTGAAGCATGCCTCTGATATTGCGAAACGTGGAGGACAACAGACCGTTGGTAGCGTCAGGTCTTTGCCTTCAACGCAGATAGATGTTGCTTGTAGATAATTAAGAAAATATGGTTCTAATGCGTGTTGTTTTATACGATTGGAACAAGTACACCAGTTCCACCGTGCGCTTTTTTTTTGGGTGATTTGTGCCTTGGTTAATTTTTGTACAATTTTTAGGTCTGACATCTTAATGCGATAAGAACCTGTAATTTTGTTTTTTTTTTTTTTTGACTTTTAACTAGTTCTTGCAGCATGTTTTAATTTTTTGTAGATGGATCATTCTCTGTAGTTTGCAGTGTGGTTACCGCCGCAAATAGTTTTTAATCAACAGTATCTTCAGGTGTGGTCAAATTCTTGGCAATTGGCGAATTGCACTGGCGTGTACCGCTTATGAGGTTCTTTGACTGTCACTCTACGATGAAGTAGGATCTAAAATTCGTATATTAGATCCATGTTATTATATTTTTAGAAAATTTTGTGGTAGTGGCGAGTTCTACTTTGAACAATGGCTGCGGAGATTATTTATATTAAGCATGTTGACACCATATTTTACTTCGCAGCCCCTGTCTAAAAAAGGTGGCTTTACCTGTTAGGAATTGCCTTTACGCAGCTGAATAATGTTTCAGAAATATGATGAATTAAAATTTTTTTTACATATGTGGGCGTGATCCCGCCCATTTTTGTCATCGGAATTTTTATTCAATCCTAATAATAATTACAAATACAATAAAATATAATCAACCAAATCGGTCGAACCATTCTCAATTGATCGACAATTCGTAATTAATTTTTATATATATAGATAATGTTAATTTTAGGAGTGAAGGAATTTTTTGTGATATCGGCATTGGCGGAAATGGGTTGTTATCTAGATATTCAATAAAATTTAGATAGTTATTTTTGATCCCGCCCATCACGGTATTTTAATTTATTTATTTATTATAAATAATCGGCAATGTGCTGCCAATGTAACATTTGTTATTTAACATAAACATGAGAACTTAAACAATTGTGATTAAAAATAATGTTAAATGTTATAGAAGAGTTAGAAAGAAAGTCAGAGGAATTTAGGTGAGAAAGAGTATTATAATAAGAACAAATTAATCTAAATAGTTAGGAAAGAGCCTAGTCAGTTGAGCAGTGTGAAAGAAATAAGGGACGAAAGTTTCGAGTAGGTCTAGAAGGGATGGAAAAGTTAAGTATTTGGAGGAGATATTCAGAAGAAATCTCACCAGATATCAGCCTATGAACAAAAACGAGACTATGGCAGGTATTACGATCTTCAAGTGAGAGCAAGGAAATAAAGCGGAGCCTATGCTTGTACGGCGGGTCCCGATTTAGTCCACGAAAGGCAAATGACAGAAACTGCTACTGAACAGATTACACCAAGGCAATATACTTCTTATGGTGTAGACACCAAACACAAGAACAGTATCGGCAGGGAATAGAAAATACAAAAGCTACGTGCGCATAAAACGTAAGCTGAGCCCACAAAAAAATAATGAATGGCAACAAGCCAAAAATCAATCGCAGAAACAACAACGTTGGAAATGTCTCTCCCTTCAGTAATAACCAATTTGCAATTTTAGACACTGAAGATGCGGCACCCACTGCTAATGTAGATAGTATAGTATACGCGAGCAAAGTTCAATTGCTCTGGAAAAAATGTACACCGTTTATTACGACCATATTATGGTCGTCATAATCGACCTGGTGAATTAACAATTCGTGCTGTTATGAGCAAATTTCGCACCAAATTTACTTTGTTGGACATTAAACCATCGACTCGCATGCGTACAGTACGTACACGAGAATATTGCAGTCGTAGCGTCCAGTGTTAATGAGGATCATGAAATGTCAATTCGTCGCCGTTCTTAGCAATTAGGCATGTGTTACTCAACCACATGGAAAATTGTACGTGTAGATTTGGGTTTGAAAGCCTATAAAATTCAACTTCTGCAAGAATTGAAGCCGAATAACCTACCACAACGTCTAATTTTTGGTGAATGGGCCTTAGAACAGCTACATGAAAATCCGCTGTTTTATCGAGAAATCGTGTTCAGCGATGAGACTCATTTCTGGCTCAACGGATACTTAAATAAGCAAATGTCGCATCTGGAGTGATGAACAGCCACATGCCATACAAGAATTACCGATGCATATCGAAAAAACGACAGTTTCATGTGGTTTATGGGCTGGTGGCATCATCGGTCGATTTTTCTTCAAAAACGACCGTGGAAAAAACGTTACCGTCTACGGCGAACGATATCGAGCCATGATACGCGACTTTTTTTTGCCCCAGTTGGCTGAGTTGAACTTGGTTGACATGTGGTTTCATCAAGACGGTGCCACATGCCACACAGCTCGTGAAACAATGGAAATGTTGAAGGATGAATTTGGTTAGCAGTTTATCTCTCGAAATGGCCCTGTGAGTTAGCCGCCAAGATCATGCGATTTAACGCTTCTTGATTATTTCTTGTGAGGTTATGTAAAGTCGTTAGTCTATGTGGACAAGCCGAACACGATTGAAGCCTTAATGGATAACATAACACGCGTAATTCGTGGAATACAGGCCGAAATGCTCGAAAAAGTAACGCAAATTGGACTTTCGGAATGGACCATTTGAAATGGAGCCGCGGACAACATTTACATGAAATTGCCTTTAAAACGTAAATGGCAAAGGCCTATTTATCGATACAATAAAAATGTTAAATATATTTAGCAAATTTGAGTGTTTACTCTGGTACACTATATATGTATAAGTTGTCTCTGAGAGCAATGTTACGACCACTGTTAAATTTTAAAACTAGGTGCCGCCGGGCAGGGTAAAAGACGAAGCGAAAACTTGGCGTCTTGTCTAACTTCGCTTTGCTTGTTCTCTTTTTGTCCATTTTCCTCATTCAAATGTGCTGCTATGCTCATACTGCCTACGGTAGTCGTTTGTTTTCGGTCAGTGTCTCATTCCTTAGCAATTGACACTTCTTTCCCCGCAAAAATTTGTCCCCTTGCCTAAATGCGATCGCATTTCATTTGTTTCTCCCTCTCGCACGTCACAATGTGCTACTTGCACTAATGTGACATTAGACAATCGTTTGTTCTGTAATTTTTTTGTGTGCGCTTTCGTGTGTTGTGTTACTTCCCTTATGCTTGTTCCCCTCGCCCAAATGCGATTGGACCCCTCTGTTGTGCTAATGATTTTCGTTGCTTGCTGATTCTGCTTTTTTGCAATTATGATCGCCTGTTATGATATTAAAATCCAATGAAAATATTACACGCAAATTATGTGTTGTGTTATGAATTTTTTTATTAAATATAGTTGGGATGGTATATTACTTTAGCAAGGACAATATGAGGGAAAATAGAGCCATATTACAATTGCTTTGTGCACTGCGCAAAGTGTGTGCATGCGCAATGCGCTTAGTTGTTGCAACGATGTGCGTTTCTAACTGCGACGCAAGGCTTTCTAACTTTTTGGCTGAACATATGTAAGTCAAGTAGTTTGTCGCTATGCATACCAAATGGAAAATATGTTAAAAACCTTAAATTGCCATATTCATTCATATTGTTTGAAATCCTTAAGTGTGTCTGACATTTGAAGCGAATAGTACAAGACCAAAATTACTCTTCCACCAACTATTCATACTTTGTGTAGTCAGCCTGCAATTTCCTAATTGAAGTGTTTTAGCACTCCTCTGCAAGCAAAACTAACTGGTGTTTCGATTCAACAGCAGTTCAGTTGAATATCTGCTCAACATTTGTTCCATATGAATTGAATAATTGCACCATATTTTAATAAACGTATTTTGCACACAATTATTTTCAGCAATAATGCATGATTAGTGCAAAATATTCTAATTGGCTTTAACTTTTTTCATGCACACAACCAAAGCGTAAAGGAGCAGCGTTGAGAATTTATATGCCCGTAGCAATGAGAAAGCAGAACTAATATATCACAAAAAGCAAGAAAAATAAAATAGCTAGCCAATTAAAACTTCTAAAATCATGACAAATTCGCTTGTTTGTGTGTGTATACACATACTGCTGGTGTTGCTGTCCAAATGCATACACAAATTGAATACGACAGCCTTTTTATAGTAGGCACACATGAAAAGCAGAATGAAATTCATATGACAATAAAGAAGCAGCGGCAATACATAGCAAAAAATATATTCTTAATAATCAAAATTTTAAAATCATGACAAATTCTTTTCTGCACGCAAATTAACGATTTACAAGTTAATTTATTTAAAAAAATATATTTTTGAGCCTCTGGCTCTTTATTTATAGTGGTTCACTAACATATTTTAAGACACTTGAATATTCTTATGTATCTAGGTTTAATACCGTTTGGATACTACTTGAATACTAAAAGAGTTAAAATGAAAAGCTTAGCTTTTTATACCCAAGCAAACAAAGGAAAATCAATTCTTTAATTTCACAGATTGTGAAATAGTTGCATCACGCAGAAGGCGTCTGCAATGATTTAGATTCTTTGTCTCCTAATGAAAACAAAAGTATCTAGTTACAATATGTGCAGGATTGCAAATCGTAGAAGACGTTTGCAATGGTTCAAAGTCTTTGTCTTCAAATGAAAACAAAATAACTATTGCAATTATGTGAAAGATGCGGCGGCTAGATCAAAGCATAAGTTGCCGCTAAAATTATGTTTACGAAACGTATTCAAACCGTATGTAAACGGAAGCGTTAAGTTCCCCCCTTCTTAGAGTGAATCGTCCCGATTCTCTAAAGATTTTGACAAGGTTTGGATACGTTGATTTAATTCAAGAAAAAGCTTAGTTTGCTGTTTTTCAGCTTTCCTTTGTTTGATGGTTTTAAGTTTCCTTATTATACTAGGTGAAAAATATATAAGTAAAATTATAATTGTTAACATGCATAATTTGAATATAAAATTACTTTCTAGAAATGCTGTTTGCATTTTATTAAGTATATTTATGTTTTTAAATTTTAATTCAGAGTCTGTAGACTCGATGTATTCTGATATAATAAAATCATTAAAATTATTATTTTTAATGTATTTGGCAATTGTCATCAATATT
>JBAMBQ010005619.1:0-43098 GCA_037044495.1 Stegana nigrithorax | reverse complement strand
GCGAATTACACATCAGTGATGCATTCAGTTTGCGATGCCATCTCTCAACAATACCGTTCGACTGTGGATGGTATGCTGTTGTTCGTATCCTTTGGGCACCGATCATTTTAGCCAGCCCGGCAAACAGCTTGGATTCAAACTGAATACCCTGGCCGGTAGTGTTGGTAAGGAACGTGCCGAATCGACAGATCCAATGCGAGTAAACTGCCGAAGCCACAGTTTCTGGCGTCTCATTTGATAACGGAACAGGTAGCGGCCATCTGCTAAAGCGATCAAATATTGTGAGGCAGTAGCGCAAGTTGTTGTCTCGTGGTAATCCTATAAGGTCAAGGTGGATGTAGTCAAAACAGCTATCCGGGACACTAATTTCGTCTACGGCGGAGGCCATGTGCCGTCTTATTTTCGCACGTTAACACGGCACACATTCCCTGACCACGCTAAGGTGTCTCGATTTATGCTAGGCCATACAATACGCTGCCTTAACAACTTTGATGTTGCTCGATCACTTCGGTGGGCCAAACCATGTACGGAGTCAAACGCTCGTCGTCTAATGCTTGCAGAAATGAAAAGCCTAATTGAACCAGTGGATATGTCACAAATTATGTCGCGATTATCGATTCGCAATTTCTGTAACTGCAATGGCGTATTTCTCTCGAGCTGGTCGGTCTCTTCATCTTCGACTGCCTATAATAATTTACCATTCCACAAAACCTTCGCAGGTCGGAGATTGTTTTGTGCTTGCAGAATTTTTTGATCATCTCGATGCACTCTGCTGGTGGCTTAAAACCCTTGCTGTTGACAGTGAAGCCTAGGTAGATTACTTCCTATTTGCCAAATTGATATTTTTTTGGGTTAATTGTGTTTTTTTTCGCTCAATATCTAAATACAGTAACAAGGTGGTGCATATGCTCCTCGTATGAGTGACAGAAAGTGATGAAATCATCAATAAAACATCCAACAGAAGTTTATTTTCGCAGCAAGTTGTTGCGTCCCAAATTGAAGTCATGAGCAATATTTATGTTGAAAGTAACCCGGGCATGGCGAGTTTGGCGCTACATGTTGCAGCTTCTGGACGGCATCGATTAAATTTGCCACTACTGCCCTTATGCCTTCAAGGCCACGTGTGAGGTCGTCCACATTACCTTTTGTAGTGTGAGACGTACGAAAGCGCGAGGCTGGTACTGAAGAATGGCCAACCGCCATAACGAAAGAACCAAATTCATTATCTAATAGTAAATCCGCAAGCTCGGCTTGCCCCTCTAGCGGTAACTGATGGTGCATGATAAGGCAAGACTGTCGCAACACTGCAGTCCATCTAACTCGCATTGTGTCACCTGTTACACCGCTGCCGGCGAGCAATGTCATCTGGCGCAATAATTGAGACGGCTTTTTATCACCTAGTTCGAGCTCCAAAAGCGCTTTGTGAAGACAACGATTAGCAGATTCCGCGATAATGCTTTTTTAAATGCTCATACCTGGTTGCCTCTGGTAGGTGCATCAACACGGCAACTTCGCAGATGATACTTTGATCCAAAACAACAACAAATCAATAAGTGGTTGTATCACGTGTTATCCGAGGTAATGCGGTTGTATTGGAATAACGCCTCGATCTAACTGAGGCTTTCCCTCCAAAATGGTCGCGTTTTGCAGTTTCCGACCGCCTCAACAGCATTTGTTGGGTTGAGAGAGAGTGAAATTTACCAGAGTCCGGTGAAGACGGCATGCTGATCCGCTGCTCAGTCATGATGTCTTTCTAAGTTTCTTTTCGGTACACTTTACTAGAAAACATTGTTTTTACTCAGTGTTTTCACTCTTTCCCAATGAAAATATAAAGTTCGCATTGAATAAAATTTATTTATTTGTTTATTTATTTACTTAATTACAATTTCCTGCTTTCGATAAACGCGTAAACCTCATTACCTGTTTTATTGCTTCCTTGTAAATGATATGGTCTGATTAGCAACACTTGAAGTTGACTAAAACAAAGAATACTAGTCATTTCATTCTTTCTCATTGAAAATGAAAAATTCGTATTGAATGAAATTTGTATTTACTTCATTACAAATTTCTTCTTTCAATAAACGCATAAACATCATTACGGGTTTTATTGTTTCTTTGTAAATGATGGTAACTCTGATATGGTCTGATTACCAACACTGAAATTAATTAAATCAAAAAATAACTAGTCATTTCACTCTTTCTCATTGAAAATAATCAACACCTCTATTTGCGTCGGTCGCACTTACTGAAATCTATGTTTTTGACTTTCAGATTTTTCTTTTTTAAACGTCCCATAAGAAGTAGTAGGAGTAGCAGTAGTTCTTTATTTTTCCATTTCTTTTGTTTATTGTTCATTTTTCTTTCACAAAATTTCAATCTTAAGAACTATGAGCTTATAATACCAGTGGCATGTCTGTCTGACGTCCACCACCGCTCCGCTTATTAGTCTCTTTTTGTAATTCATTGCATCCCTGATGTAACTCGCTAGATGTCGCCAATTTCTCCCGTTGAGTGTGTGGAAGTATTCTTCCATTGTCATATACGGCTTTTGCCAGTAAAGCCGCCTATCTTCGCTCAAGGTCGGACATTTTGCTAGGAAATAGAAAGAATCTTCCCTGACGCCCATATTGCAAATAGTGCAATTCTCACAAGTTCTTATTTTATATGGCGTATACATCAGGTCCAACAGTTCTACTCTTGCTTTAAAGATATTCGCGATATCTTGCATGCCCAGATTGTTAGTAAAATAATTGTTATCCTCTAGCTCGCACCATAAAAAGTATAACTTGAATAAAACTGCAAGTTGATTAAAAACAAAAATGAAATGCCAATTGAACTCACGCTCAACAATTCCTATGGTAAGTGCCCTTACCACTGGGCCAACGAGCCTTGCGGCTCGCCGTTGCTTATTATGTATTTAGGCTGTTCGATTTAGAATACTATGTTAACTTCGCATTAACCTTAAGCTTTACCGTTACGCGCTAAGTTAGTATTTCATTTTACTCTACTGAGCGAATAGCGAGCAATAGATATTTCACATCAAAAATGCGATTACCTTAAACTAAAAGCCGGGTTTAATTTATTTAAGTTTTTTTTTCAGTAAGATATGCTGAATGACGAACAAAATCTAATTTCTAAATTTTTACACCTCACAACACTATCATGTGTTTGGAAATTGAAGTGCAATTTGTAAATAAACAAATATGTTATTTTATTGAAAAAATTACGGTATGTCTGCATTTTTGTGAATATTTGATTGTTAAAAGGATCTCCGCTGCTTCTGGAGGCCCTCTAAAATTTGTCAACATTATTGCTGTTGGTATAAGAAATTTAATATAAAATATGTTAAGAAATAAATTTAAATGAAGACACTACCTATTATAGATGCTAATGGCACTGATCCTCAGTACTATCTTGCAATGTGTTTCCTGCTGAGGATAAAATGCCACATAAGATAACACCGAAGTCTATACAGCAAAATCTCTCAAAACGGACAGTCCTGATAACCAGACACTGCAATAACCGGACGTGGACAATACATTTTACACAATTTTGTTCAACAAATCTCTTATAAGCGGACAGAAGAAATAATACACACAAAAATTTGCCTATTGAGCTATAGGCTCACATTCAGGGAGCATATAGCCGCGGCTGTTAGAACCTGCCCTTCCAAACTTATGAAGCTGCACTGGCTCCTTAATGGCAAAAGTAAACTTTCGCTGCGCAACAAGAGGACCGTATATCAGCAGATCATCGCACACTCCTGGCAATATGTCATATGGCATCTTGGGCTGATCTAACGATCAACGGGTGCAAATTCTACAAAATAAAGCCATGAAACTTTCAAAAAACAACAATCTCAACCTGGCTACCATATCCGACCAGATATGCTTCTTCTCTAGCAGGTATAATGACAAGCTGCTTACCCACAAAAACCGACTGGCCAGACCTCTTGCCTCTGCCGTTCCTATAAGGAGGCTCAATAGACGCCGCTATCGGCTTCTCCTCTCACAATAACCATCCATTAATCTTAGAATTTGTAAATTTTGTTAACCTTGTAAATATCTGTATTGTATTAGTAATCATAAACAAAACTGTAGAATTACAAACCAGATACAATGCGCCTTGATTAGCAACTAAAAAACATAAGATCATTTAATAATGTCATAGATAACTCAAAATAAAATTGTTCACTTTTTCAGACACACGATTTGCAGGTATTATTAAATTAACAAAATTTATAATATCTAAGATCGATATACGATTCTGGCGCCTTTCCAATTAGAGTTGTCAGCAATTAAAACTTTCTTGCAAAAAAAAAACTCAAAATATTTGCATTACATGTAAAAAAATTTTAAATCGCCGTTAAATCTGTTTGTACGTTTTTTGATTGTATAGGAAATTGAGAGGCATTTAGAAAAAGGGAAAATCTAATCTAATCATCACTCTGTTAGTGAGTGAGTAAAAGAAAGGGAATATCCATCCAGAAGGAGGGTAAATCTATAATACATGACCCCGTGGTCTGTTTTGGAATGCAACCCTAGCGTCAAAAATTTTGCCCACAAAAAAAGATTACAAGCAAATATAAAATTCTAATTGATGCCTTGTTTAAATTTTAATTACACTATACGGCTAATATAACTAATATAGCCGTTTCCTTGATATTCCATGCAAAAAACATTACCACAAATCATGGTGTAATAAATAGAAAGTGACGCCAAGGTGATACAGAATTCGGACCACTCTCATTATTGCTAGGTGGCGTTCTCATTAGAGCGCTGCCAATTTATAAGTATGACGTCATAGAAAATTTAGTTTTTTACTTTTTGTCTGATTTACACAATTTTAACGTTGCACCAGAGAATATGTATAATAAGAAGACGCATGACCCCGTTGAAAAAATTTGTACGTGGGTCCTGGGCCCAGAACCCTACCGTAAGATGGCGTGGGAACTGGATTCTACCATAAGATGGCATATATTTTTTTCGTTGGTAGTTGCATGTGTGTGATGATGGAAGGCTGTCGAATTGAATTTTTGTATGCATTTGAACAGCAACACCTGCAGTATGTGTATACACACACACTAATAAGCGAATTTATCATGATTTTAGAAGTTTCAATTGTCTAGCTATTTCATTTTTCTTGCTTTTTATAAAATATTGGCTCTGCTTCTTTATTGTTACGGGCATATATTTTCTCAAAGCTGCTTCTTCACGCTTTGGCTGTGTGCTTGAAAAAAGTCAAAGCCAATTACAATATTTTGCAGTATTTACTCATTATTTGTGAAAATAACTGTGTGAGAAATATATTTATTAAAATATGATGGGATTATATAGTTCATACGGAATTTAAGTTTGCAATGCATTTATTTGAACTGGCGGTCATCGAAACAACAGTTCGTTCAGATTGTAGTGGAGTGCGCAAAATATTAAATGAAGACAATTTAAGCCGGCTACGCCAAATATGAATATTGGTGGACGATTTATATCAATCTTTCATTCTTCGCATGACAGGTATTTGCTTATAATATATCGAGCAATATGAATGAATGAATATGGCAATTTAAGGGTTATAACATAATTTCCATTTCATATGCATAGCGACCAACTACTTACATATGTTAAGCCAAAAAGTTAGAAAGCCTTGCATCGCAGTTGGAAACGCAAATCGCCGTAACAACTAAGCGCATTGCGCATGCACACACTTTGCGCAGTGCACAAGTGCCATTAGCAAGGGCAATATGGCTCTGCTCACCCCCATATTGTCCTTGCTAAATACAAAGCTACAAACAACAACAGTAATATACCATCCCAACTAAATTAAATGAAAAAATTCATAACACACACAATGCATAATTTGTATGTAATATTTTCATTCAATTTTAATATCATATTAAAAAAAAAAACCATTATTATAAAAAGCATTAGTGCCTGCAACATATGCATGGCATAAAAAAATAAGAAATTTTACGCAGGCTGAAGACAAAATATAAATATTCGATATGCTATTTTTTCTAACATTTCACTAAGCGCTTTACAGGTGGCACAGCAAATGTACAGAAATACGTCAAGTGCAAACTTCATATATAATTTATTATTAAAATTTTCTAAATAACGCAATAGTTCAAACATTCATACTTATGTATGCAACTGTTACATATTAGTTATTAAATTATGCAAAAATATTACTAAAATGTGTCCATTCATTCATTATCAAAAATAAAAAAAAAAATAGACAAATTTCACACTAGGCATTAGTGCAGCAGCATATCATTTGGCAGAAAGAGAAACAATATCATTTGAAATCTCATCAAAAGTGCATACACAAAAAAATAAAAACCATAAATCAAAATAAAGACAAGTAATTTTCATCAAAGCATGAGTGCGAGCAGCACATGCATAGCAAAGAAAAAAACGAAAACTCATAGAGTAGAACATATACTGCCATCTGTCGGAGTTTGACTTCCAACACACGCTGCCCGCCGCTGCCTGATTTTGTCGTTTCAATTTAGCATGCCGTTTGTATGAGATGCGTCTTCTTAGTATACATATTCTCTGGTAATAGTATTGATTAAATGAAATGGATATACAGAAGTCCAACCAGCGAAGGCAAAGTGCAATGCGACTTGATCGCCAGGAATTCAAATACAGCAAAATCTCTCGTAACCGGACACCGTCGGTTGCGGTAATTTTGTCCGATTATGAGGAATGTCCGGTTATAGAAGCGGTGAAAAAGTTGTTTTCAAATTCAATTATTCTTTATATATTATATGGGTATACAGATATGTGCATGATAAAAATTTTACATATTATCAAAATCTTTTTTTTTTTTTTTTTTTGATATTTAATAATGTCTATAAGCTGGACTATCGACTGAAATCCGCCCCAGTATTTGTCCCAGTATTAAGCCGAAAATTTCAACCGAAATTATCATCTGGTTGCACCAGAGAATATGTATACTAAGAAGACGCATCTCATACAAACTGCTTGTCAAGTTGAAATGACAAAATCAGTCAGCGGCGGGCAGCGAGTGTTGGAAGTCAAACTGCTGTACTGCCATCTTTCGGAAAATATTTTCTGCTCTTTGTCTTTGTGTTGTTTTTCTTTGCTATGCATGTGCTGCTCGCACACATTACAATCGCTTGTCTTTATTTTGATTTCGGTTTTTATTTTTTTGTGTATGCGCTTTTGATGAGATTTCAAATGATATTATTTTCCTTTCTACCTATTCATATGCTGCTCGCACTAATGCCTAGTGTGAAGTTTGTCTATTTTAGAGTAGATTTTTGATATTTGATAAGTAATGAATTAATGTTAAATATCAAAGACAATTTTTTTTGCGCATTTTGGCATTATTCAATATGTAATTTATTTCTAATAATTAATAATAATTATAAATTATACATTCATATTGCTCAATTTATTAAATGCAGACACCTGTCAAAGATCCAAATAAATAGTCCACCAAATATTTATATTTTGCGTAGCCGGCTTAAATTGTCTTTATTTAATATTTTGTGCACTCCACTACAATCTGAACGATCTGGTGTTTCGTTGATCGCCAGTTCAATTGAATGCTTGCCAAATTTTTGTTTTATATGAACTGAACAATATAACCATTGTTCAATAAATGTATTTTCCACACAATAATTTTCAGTAATAATGCGTAATTACTGCAAAATATTCTAATTGGCTTTGACTTTTTCATGCACACAGCCAAAGCGTGAAGAAGCAGCTTTGAGAAAATATATGCCCGTAACAATAAAGAAGCAGAGCCAATATTTTATAAAAAGCATTAGAGAAAAATGAAATAGCTAGACAATTGAAACTTCTAAAATCATGATAAATTCGCTTATTAGTGTGTGTGTTTACACATACAGCAGGTGTTGCTGTTCAAATGCATACAAAAATTCAATTCGACAGCCTTCCATCATTACACACATGCAACTACCACCGAAAAAAATATATGCCATCTTACGGTAGAGTCCAGTCCTCACGCCATCTTACGGTAGGGTCCTGGGCCCAGGACCCACGTACAAATTTTTTCAACGGGGTCATGCGTCTTCTTATTATACATATTCTCTGCTATTACTGTTCGCAATTGACGGTACAGATCCTTGTTTCAGTGTGTTTTCGTGGTACTCCTAACAAAAATAATTATTCCGTTGCACATTAAACAATATATTCAATTAATTTCAAGGTCTCGTTGAACTTTGCCAATTATATCTTCGTTGCGAAAATCATCTTCGCATTCTCTCCAAGTTGCATTCAATGAATCGCTTCTGCCGCAAAACCTAAGCCAATGCTCCCGTGGTTGTTTGCTGCTTGGAAAACTAAAAAAAACTTATGCCATTTTCATTTTTAAAAATTCTTTTATTACTGCAACTTTTCACTGCACAATGCAATTTTAGTTTGAATTTTTCAATATTAATTTTATTGACAATAATACAGCTGACCAAAATGCAACCAATCCATTTCATAATACTAGTTTGCCATTTTCACTACATTTTCTCTTTATGTTGAATACTCATTTCAACTTCAAAAATACACAAATTATTTGTGACGTCATTGTGACGTCACCTGACATCACTCTAATGATAGTGGTCCGATGTCGAGAGAGAAAAAGGGCCCAATTAGCGTCACCTTCTAATTATTACACCATGGCTGGTTGCTATATTTTTTTTTTACGTAGCGAAGCAAACGAGCATACTAGATTTGAATAAAATCGTAAAAAATAGAATTTCCCAGAAATAAACAGCTGGTCATTTCCAAGACAAAAAACTTTTGTAAACAATGGCGTTAGACTCCAACGAATCAGCTGATTTGAGTTTTCTTAACATTATTACCATGTAATTACATATATTTGTTTTTAATTTTGGTTTGTTCATTCCATTAATTTAGGGGTAAACACACACATCAACCCAGTAAGGACAATGCTGGTTGAAATTAAGTGAGGAAGTACCAGTCTCACGATCCTCAGAAACGCGGGATACCCGTAATTAAAAATTGTTGTTTCAGATATCGTAAAACCGTCCTTCGTGACGGTTGTGCCACGTGAAGGCATACCCAAGTATCAGGATTTGGATGCGATTACCGCACTAATATATCCAAACAAGTTTATTGAAAAACAACATTTACTCAAAAACTTTTTTGTTATATATCGGTTTACTATAACATATAGCTGCCATAGGAACAATAGCCGAAAAATAGCTTTTTGGGGATATCCTTACATAATGAATAAAAAATATTAAAGCAACAAAAATATATATTCAGTTTTAGATTAGGTACAGGATTCCTATTGTCGGTTACGCCCGACTATAGCCCTGCCTTTCTAGTTATATTTATGTAATCTGCTGCATATCAAATTTCATTTATATTTATTCTGTTCGTGAAATTTGATCAATGGTCAAAAAATGGTAAAGGGTATATTAAAGTTGTGTAAATGTATGTAACGGGCGGAAGGAGGCGTGGCAGACCCCACAAAGTATATATATTCTTGATCAGCATCGAATGGCGAGTCGATATAGCCATCTACGTCTGTCCGTCCTTCTGTATGAACAAATAGATCTCGGAAACGGTAAGACCTACAATCACCAAATTATGCACGAAGACGAGCCCAATCCATAGGCAAAACAGTTTTTTTTTTCGATTTTCAACATACAACATATAGCTGTAATAGGAACGATTGGCCGAAAACCACATTTAGTAACCAAAACCCTTTTGCTTTTCAAGATATCTTCACAAAATTTTGGAAAAAATAGTTTTAGCTAATGTCCAATTACATATCTCAATATTATATATATCGGTTTACTATAGCATATAGCTGTCATAGGAACGATCGGCCGATAAACATTTACTGAAAAAAACTTTTTTGTTTATTAAGATATCGTTACCAAATTTTAGATTTGATGATTTTAAGTAATATCCAATCATATTCCCGAATATTATAAATATCGGTTTACTATAACATATAGCTGCCATAGGAACAATCGGCCGAAAAATGGCTTTTACTAAAAAAAATTTTTTTGCTTGGATATCTTTACATACTAAATACAAAATATTAAAGCAACAAAAAATATATTCAGTTTTGGATTGGGTACAGGGTTTTCTATAGTCGGTTACGCTATTAGCCCTGCCTTTCTAGTTAATATTTTAAAACAAAAACCAAATTTTAAACCGAATGTTTTGAATGCAATGATTTCTAATTAAGAACAGTTTTAATAGTTAAAATAATCACCAATAAGTCTCTAAGAATCTGCGGCCGGGTCGCCCCAAGTCAAACATATTTGAAATCGATAAGAAGCACTTGGATTTCAGTGTTGGGACGAAAATCCTATCTAACATTCTCTTGTCACTTACTTCATGAGGGTATGTATCGTGATATCTCTCTCTGTAATGACGTGAGTGTAGCTTTAGAGCGGAGCGAGACACATATAGCGCCACAAAAGATCGCTCTTTCTCGCCCTATCACACACAACGCCAAGTAAGTTAGTTAGTTTATTTATTTATTTTACCAAATAGACATAGATAAAACTTAAATTAGTTAGGAATTGATTGTATTTATTACAACTAGAAAAGAAGAATCGCACACACCTTCACTCCAAGCAAAATAAACGTAGTAATTCTGAAATAAGTAAACATCGCAACTGTTTTCATATACGCACAGAAAATACGTAAGAATTTTTGATGAGCAACGAATCGGCACATCGGCTGTATCCAAAAACATCATCGTCATCAACACTGAATTTGAACGACGCCAGCAACCATGACATTTAATACGACTCCCACAATGCATCGACAGAGCTCCAACAAGTTACTTTTGAGTGCTTTCTATTTTGTTCTAGCAGTCATTTGTGGTTGGGCTCTGAAACACCACAATAGCGGTCATTACTCACTGACCGCATTCGCGCTACTCTTTATACACAGTTTACTGAGCATTTTACGCTATACGCATCCAAACGCCGGTCACGTACAATGTGTCATCAGCGACCAGTGCATCGTTTATGTACCATTGCTTTTTTTTACGCTTATAGTTACGCAATTATTATTAATCTTAGACGATATTGCCGATTGGGTCGTTCGCATTTGGATAGCCGGCGGCACACTCATCTATGTGCTAAAAATTTTGGCGACGATTTGCTGTCGCTTACCTTGGCAGCAGCAATGCACAAATCTCTGCTTACTATGGCATATTGCGTTTCTGGGACGCATCGCCTATATGTACAGTGGCTGTTATTGGACTGCTGGCCTGGCGTGTCTTGTGCTGTTAAATAATTTCGTCTTGTGGCGCTTACGTTTGCATTTTAGCATATCGCATTTGGAGGTAAGTACGGTCGGGCTGTGTTTTACTGTTTTGTTCGCTATGAACGCAGTTGAGGAGGCAACGGAGACGTTTCAATTGCCCTATACACACAAACGATGATGAAATGTATTGGTCAAGATCATAATGGTGGTGATGATAATTATAATACTTGAGGGCTTGCATTGGCTCAGACGCGCGCAAATGTTGCACGCACACAAATACCTGTTGCCTTAATTGACTTTAGTGAGAATTCTTGTTAAAACTAACTAGTTATAAATATTTTAATTATTGTTTATAATTTGTACCAATTATTGTAATATTGTAATTATCGAATAAATGCTTCTACACTCGGTTACAAAACCAAAAATTCAGTCTGCTGACCGACAAAATGTCTATACTAAATTCCTCTTTTGTTGTTGTAATTCTACAGTCACTATTCTGGTTGAAAGGTTAAAAATTACTGTAACCTTATAAACAAAGCTAATGACTGGAATAGCTTGATCATATAAGACGCATCCGCAAGTAGTGCCGCGGTCACACGACTACCCACTAACCATAATCATATTAAGACGAACACTATAATTGTAATGGGAATTTTTTATCCTTGTGCATTACAAAGGTTTGCACTGCATTGCAAGGCCTGCTCCTGATTACTGTAAACCATTGCTCAGGGTATTTTATTATTCTAACATGTGCAACACATATAACATGCACAACAAAGGTTAAAAAAAAAGAATTAAATAGTATGCACTGGGGCCCGCCCTACTTATAAGTACGCACGTAGTTGGCAACTAAGCATGTGTATTATCATCTTCGACAAAGTCTTTTGCCTGCTCTCGCGTCACACAATCGATGTGACTGACCTTATTGCGAAAACGGACACCATAAAATTTATGCGCATTCTCGAGCAGCTCCGGTCGGAAGGTGGTGGTTATGAACTGTGCAGTATCACTCAGTTCATGTATCATATCGGCAACAGCCTTGCGATGCATAGCATCGAGTGCCTGAAAGCAAATAGGAGAAAATAAAATAAACATCAGTTTCATTACTGATATTACGGACCTGATCGATTTCATCAAACAAGTAGAACGGCGCTGGATCGCATTTCTGTATGGAGAAAATTAACGCCAGTGCCACAAGGGATTTTTGTCCACCGGAAAGTTGATTCATTTCACGCATTTCTGCATCGACACCCGTAAAAGATACGCGTATGCCAATACCAGTAAATGCATCCGAATTGGCCACAGTCGCCTCGCCATGCTGTATTTGTTCATTATCGCTGTCCTTGGTCTTCAATATCAAATGGCCGGCACCTTGCGGCACTAGCTTTTTGAATACCTTCGTGAAGTTTTGCGCAACTTGCTTAAAAGTGAAAACAATTGCCTCGACTTTCTGCAGTTCGAGCGATGTGATGAGCTCTCTTATCTTCAAATCGCCCACATCGAGTTCCTCTTTGCGCTTATACAATTTCTCCTTCTGTTCAGAAAAGCTTAAAAACTGATCAAGCGCTTTCTTATTGACGTGGTTGTATTTCTTCAAATGCTGATTGGCCTTTTCAAGCTCTTTAAAAAGGTTTTTGAGTGACATGCGACCATAGGTGACATCTACTTGTGGCAGCGCGCCCAGACTGGCTATTTTTTCCGTGCACTCATCGATCTTCTGATTCAGTAAATTCTCTTTGGCCGTCCATTTTTCGACCTTCTTTGTATCCTCGTTGATCTTTTCCTCGGCCTCCTTTTCTTTGCGAACATGTGACTCTAGCTCAGCTTGTAGCGTCTTCTGCAGATGCACCGCCTCATTGACACGTTGCTCCATCTCCTCTAGATCGTGATTTACCTTTCTAATGCGTTTTTCTGCGGACATGACTTCTGTCTTGCAGTTGTTCAACTTACGCTTGCGATCTTCGACGGAAATCTCCTGCAGCGCTTGTATCAGTTCATCGCGGCGCCGAAATAGATTATTGATGAGTAGATTGTCCAGTTTATTCTTGACTACCTCGAGCTGCATACGCTGAGTGAATGCCTCTTTGTTCTCTTGATTAAGGCGACGGATATCGTCGTTGAGTTGATCAATTTCACGCTGATCCTGGACTGAGAGCGTCGACATTAGTTCCTGCTTAAGTTCCGTCTCGAGACCAGTTTTCGTGCTGTTCATTGCTTCCATGTTTGCTTTGCACTGTGCCAGAGAACGCTCTTTAGGCGCGCGATATTTTTCAATACGCACAAGCTCCTCCTTCATTAGGCGTATCTCTCCTTGAACCTTCTCAAAGACATCCTTGGATTTGCCTTGCTTTGTTTCGGTTTTCTGCATTTCAGAGACTATCGAATTTATGTTGTTTTCCGTCTGTTTCAATTCGTTGCGCAGCTTATTTAGCTCTTTTTCAAAATCGCCAATCTGTTGAGAGTACTCCGTACGTTTCTTTTGCATTTCCAGGCGGGAACGCGATGTATTAAAGTAGCCCCCTGTCAATGAACCCTTTGAAGAAACCTGATCGCCATCCAGTGTTACACAATCTAACCCCGTGCTCTTGGCTAACTCAGTGGCTCGTTCCAAATTACGACAGATTAGAGTCTTGCCGAATATATAACGTAACGCCTTGTCGTGTTGCTCATCATATTTGAGTTTCGAAATCATCGGTATCGAATCCGGATCATCAGGATAGTCGTGTATCTTAACCTGTAAACGATTAAGCGGCATAAATGTCACCTCGCCTGGCAATTTTAACTTATTCATTTCCTTTAGAATTTGCGTGCCTACACGATCAGACTCGACGATATGATGGAAGAGACGGTTGCCTGCTGTGACCTCGACTGCCGTGTAAATGGTCTTATCGCAGCTGAAATTCTCAATTACGGGTCCATAATAAGCGCGTGCAATATCAGCATACTGACCGCCGCGTTCCATGAAGCTGTCTAATACCTTGCGAACCGAATCGCGTCCATTCAATATAGGTTTCCCTGCCATGCTACGCAGCGCTTGATCTGCTCGCGATAACTCCTCTTTATGTGTTTGCAGCTGTGCCGTCATTTGTGTCTCCTTACGCCACAATTCATTGCGCGTCGACTGGTAGTGATCCTTGGTCTTTTTTAGCTCATAATATTTTTTATTGTGCTCATCGATCTGCAAACGCAGCTGTTCCAACTCGACACCATGCTCTTCGATCTTCTGGCCTAAGTCTTTTTCAGCATTCGCGTCCTTTTTGAGATCTTCAACAAGTTTTGCATGATGATTGATTTTATCCTTAATTTGTTTGCTCAGCGATTTCAGCTCATTGTGTATCCATTTGTCGCGATCTTCACGAGACGAAAACTGCGAACCACGCCCCTGCTTTGCATATAATTCCTTACGTTTCTGTTCTTTTAATGCTAGTTCGCGCGAACATTCATCCTCTTTGCGTTTCATCGACTCATACTTAGGTTTCACATCGTCCAGCTCTTTCTCCTTTTCGGCAATGGTGACTTTGAGCCTCTTTAATTCCTGATCGGCGCGTTCCTTGGATTTATTATCACCTTGCACTTCATCATTTAAATCAATTATGGTTAAATCAAGTTTTGTTTTCTCGCGCAACAACTGTTGCTGTTCCGTCATTAAGACGGATCGTTCCTCTTTCGTAGACAACACATTCTTCTTCGCTTCTTTAAGATTCTTTTGCACATCCTTGATTTTTTCTTGTGCCTTTTGTATCTCAACATTGTAGATTTTTTTTTTGTCTGAAGACGATTTGCGTTGAAGCTGCAGGTCCTCCAACGCGCGTTTGGTCTCTTTTAATTCGGTTTCATGTATAATGTACTCCAAGGTACGTCGCGATTTATCCCATTTCTGATATTCCTTTAATTCCTCTTTCTCTTCCTCCAAAGTTTGCAAACGATCCTCAATAGTTTTTAAATATTCCGAGATTTTCTCGATTTTTCCAACAGTCTCCCGTAATATATTCAAGGACTCCTCCTTGCGTTCGTCATAGACACGTGTGCCAGCAACTTCACGTAACAACTTTAGTCGATAGGAGTCAGCTGCTGTGGCCATCTGATTGATTTTGCCCTGTTTAACGATGTAGTATGGATTTGAACTTGAAAAGCCAGCTGACTCCAACAAATTAACAACTTCATTACGTGGTACAACCTTCTTATTTAGAAAATATTGATCCTTCTTGGCGCCAATGACGCGTCGCAAATAAATTTCCTCCTTGTCGATCTGTATAAAAAAATACGGCAAGAGCAATTTTAATAATTTCATTAAGTAGCCACTTAACAAAAATTACGCACAGGCACACGATTATCGGAATTGTCGAATATTATCTCTACATAGGCGGATATAACGCGTGCTCCAGTACCCTCGTGCAATAATGCTTGACGCTGCTCCGGCCGCAGATGTGTAAACTCGTCACTTAGTACAAACTGTATGGCTGCAATGCCAGCGTTAAATCACAGCCAAAGTTCACAAATCAATTACTTACCATAGAAAAAATTACTCTTTCCCGAGCCGTTGCGTCCGACGACGACATTGTGGCGCTTATCGAAGGGTTCCACTACCGTTTGGTCTTTGTAGCTTTTGAAACCTTGTACAATGATCTGCGTATAGCATTGAACTTATTGTTTGTATTACACACATTGACATGTTAGCTTAATTACCTGTTTTATATGCATTTTTTGACAATTTGCATCCACGAATATGCATACACTTTTTGTTTACAAAGACAAAATTCCTGATTTAGTTCGTTACATGCAACCATTTAACCGAATACTCACTATAGGACAACGCGGGTGCACGGTTATCGTACAAGGCACAGTTGTGCGGACTGCTGTGTAATTTGCTGAAAAAAGCCTATAATAGAAACAACGGTTAAATTGTGTAATTAAGCTTATAATTATAATTACAGATATTTTCCAAAAATCAAACTGCGTTAATAATGTCACAGTAAATTCATGGTGTAATAAAAAGAAGGTGACGCCAATCGGGCCTAGTTCTCTCTCGAAATCGGATAACTCTCATTAGAAGGCCGCCATTTTATATTTGTGACGTCATAGGACTTATTTAGGGTATTTTTTACTTAAAATTAGTGTTGAACATTAAGAGGGAATGCAGGGCAAATAGCAAAACTAGTATTGTCAATTGGATTGGTTGCGTTTCGGACAGGTTTGGAACACAGCTGGTGTTATTGTCAACAAATTTAATATTCAAAAATTCAAATTAAAAATGCAGTGTGCAGTGGAAAATTACGGTAATAAAATAACTGCCAATAATGATAGAAGCATAAGTTTTTTACCTTTCCAAGCAGCAAAAAACTACGGGATCAATGGCTAAGGTTTTGCAACAAAACCGATCCGCTAAGTAATTATTGGCGAGTATGCGAATATCATTTTCGCAACGAAGATATAATTGGCAAAGTTCTACGAGACCTTAGTAAGTTTGCAAATTAATTGAATATACTGTTTAATGTGCAACGGAATAATTCTTTTTGTTAGGACTACCACGAAAATTGATACTGAAACAAGGAACTGTGTCATCAATTGCGAACTCGGGTAGTATTGATGATAATGAAAAGGATATAAGTCCAAACATCGAACATGAAATGGATATTGAAATGATTGCCTTAAAAGAGGTTAACGGCGTTGGTGAAGGTAATCATAACTACTCCAGAAGAAGAAATAATAATAATAAAAATATTTACAAATGCACATTGACGCAGCGAAAGATATCCAATGCCACCCCAACATAAAAAACTTTTCTTCAGGGCGAGTATGTTTTTCACTAAAAAAAAAATTTATCGTAAAATGGCGAATAACCAAAGCCGCATATCCAAGAAACTGAATAAAATTATAAGTTGACAAACAAAACAGCAACTTTTTTTGGCTTATGGAATCTTCAGGCAGTAGAACATGAAAGTTATCGCAAATTTAAACAGGTAATAAAACAATCAACATAATTTAGTTCAAACACATAACACCAGTTGAATTATATTATGTCATATAAATGTTAACAGAAAAGCTGCACATATTTCGTCAATTTAATGGCGCGGAAATCCTTTTAACAACCAAATATTAACTCAAACATGCCGTAATTTTTCCAAAATATTAACATATTTCTTTATTTACAAATTGCAATTCAGTCCAAACATATGATAGTGCTGTGCGGCGTAAAAATGTTGAAATTAGCTCAAAATACCCTAAATTCATGTGACGTCACAAATATAAAATGGCGGCCTTCTAATGAGAGTGGTCCGATCAGGGACACATATTGGCACCACCTTCTTTTTATTACACCATGCAGTAAATTGTACAGCGCGTGTTTATAAATGCAAAATTTCGCAACACTGTTTTTTGTAAGTATTCTAAAATGCAACTCTGCAGTATGAACTTCGCAAATTCCTGCAACTAGAGCAAAAACAATTTTACAGCTGCGCCTGTTGCAGAAGTAGGAATAGAGTAGGCGAAATGAAGTTTTCTTTACCCTTTAGCAAAAAATGGTAAAGAGTTAATTAAAAGTTGTGCAAATGTATGTAACAGTAAAGTATAAATATTCTTGATTAGCATCGAAAGGCGAGTCGATCTAACCATGTCCGGAAACGGTTAGGCCTACAACCACCAAATTTGGAACGAAGACTCCTAATCCATATGCATAACGAGTTTTTTTTTTCGATATTCAATCTATAACTTATAGCTGCCATAGGAACGATAGGTCGAAAAATTACTTTGTTTTCCTATTGATACCTTTACATAAGTACTACAAAATATTTATGCACCAAAAATATATATATGTACATATGTATATTGAATTTTGGATTGGGTACAGGGTATTCTATAGTCGGGTGCTCCCTTTCTAGTTATTTTTTAATTGTTGTTTAATGACTTTTAAATTTTATATATGTATATATATATTCTTCTGTAATCATACAAAGTTACGAATTTTTGATAATTTTCTGATGTGCAAAAACTTTGCAATAATAATTTATTTCTTTTTATCATATATTCCTTTTTTTAAATATAATTATTTACAAGAAAATTGTTTTTTTTTTTATGTTTGATTCAAAAGCGGAATTCAGTAAAATGTTCATCATAATTTCACAGTTTCCACTACACGAGCGTTTATAAACGCAAATATATTTTACGCAGCAGTCAGGCAGAGGCAACAGTTGGTCGACTGTGAGCATTGCAACTTTGCAAATCTGCTGTGTTGCTGAAAACAAATTGTATTTCCGAAAATACTCTACTATATGGTCTTTAATGAAGCTTCTTCGGTTCTTCTGAACTAGTAAAAACATAGATTTTCAGTCTGTATCAATATTTTCATTATTATATTTTCCTTATTTTATTTTTATTGACACAATTTTTAACATTTGTATTCCTTGTTCATTTCATTTCATATATTTTTTAAATATTTCCATTCTATTAAGTGCATAAAGCATCTGATGACCATGGTATAAGAAAAAGACGTAGTGCTTTTACAGTTTTGTGTCGCTCTCATTAGAACGCCGCCATTTTATGTTTGGATCTGATTTCTAAATTTTTACACCGCACAACACATGTTTGGAAATTGAAGTGTAATTTGTAAATAAACAAATATGTTAATTTATTGAAAAAATTACATGTATGAGTTTTAGTGAATATTTTTATTCGTTAAAAGGATTTCCACACTATTAAATTGACGAAATAAGTGTTAATTTTCTGTTAACATTTATTTGGTATAATAAAATTAAACTTGTGTTATTAAATATGTTGAAAGCTTATTAACTATTTAAATATGCGAAAACGTTCATGTTTAACTGCCTGAAAATTGCATGAAACAAGAAAAGTTGATGTTTTGTTTGTTAATTTATAATTTTATTCAATTCTGTTCCGCAGTTAACATTGGACCTATCAACTACTGGCGTAATTATGATCACCTTCAACGATGCTGTTAACGTCTTTTAAGGAAACCATTTCAATTTCATCAGTGTTACTGTTCCCAATTGACGGCACAGCCTTTCTTCCAGTCTCAAGATTCGTGACATTCCTAACAAAAAAAATTATTCCGTAACACATTAAAACAATTTTAAACAATACATTCAATTAATTTCCAAACTTACCAAGGTCTCGTTGGCCTTTGCCAATTATATCTTCGTTGCGCAAATGATAGTCGCATACTCCAATATTTACTCAGCGGATCGGTTTTGCCGCAAAACCTAAGCCATTGCTCCCGTAGTTTTTTGCTGCTTGGAAAGCTTTAAAAACATATGTAATTTGAATTTTTCAATATTAATTTTCTTGCCAATAACACAGGTTACCAAAATGCAAACAATCCCATTCATAGCACTAGTTTTGCCATTTTCACTACATTTTCTCTTTATGTTCAACACTCATTTCTGCTCAAAAAATACAAAAATGGGGATGACGTCAACAACAGAAATGGTCGCGTTCTAATTAGAGTGGTCCGATTTTGAGCAAGAAAAAGGCCAGAATGGCGTTACCTTAATTTCTTTCACCATGTCTGATGACCATTATCGATTATAGATGTGGATCTGATATTAGATCTGGTATCGTATGACCACTAGAACAAATAAAAATGCACTTTTCGGAATGTATTTTTAAAATTTTTTTTTGTCTTTAATGATCACCTAATGTTGCATACTGTGCTTGTACAACAAATTGAACTAAAAAATTACTAATTACAAAAAAAGTCACAGTATTTATCACAAACTTTACATAATGCCAAGTCATAGGGGTTCTATATTAGAGCTGCAAAACTATCGATGGTACTATCGATAGTTTTAGACCACTATTCTGTGCATTTATGTTATTAAACTATGCACTGGCAATTCGCGTCACTATGCACTAATATGCAACATGGTATAAGAAAAGAAGGTAGTGCCAAGATTATATAATAATGTGTCGTTCTCATTAGAGAGAAAGTTGTTTTGCCAGATGACATAAATAGTAAATTTCTCGTTGGTCTGATTTCTTAATATGTACGCTGCAAAACACCAACATACGTTAGAAAATTAATTTAGCAATTATAATTTCTGCATTATTATTTTTTCAAAACAACTTAAAAAGATACTTAAAAGAACCAATTGAATACACTGTTTTGTACCACTCTCGGAGTGGTCCGATTCTGAGAGAGAAAAAGGCCCAAATTTCGTCACCTAATCATTGCAAGCTAATATAAAGCAAATACATTGGTCCGATTAAATGAAATGTTGCATGTGGTGAAGTCGATCATTTGAGCGCGACTTTAAGTCAAGGTTTTACTGTAGCGACTGATACAATAATATAAATCAAAAACAGGAATAGGTTTCATTTACACACACTTGCAGTCAGCACGCTGAAGCTCGTGGTATTACTATAAGGCTTGCCGCGATCGTGAATTGTAACTTTTTTTTTTTATTTCTATACGCTCGACTGATATCGAAGTATTTCGTATTGTTGTATATTGTGCGGCTTAAAGAAAAATCTAAAATAAAAACATTACTAAACAACGGGTAACTTTACAGAATATTGAAAAAACCAGTCATGTTTTTTGTCAGTGCATAGTGTATTTGTTTCACTAAAGAAGCTTTATATTTTACTTATATGTTTTTACCTTAATTAGCCAAAGGTAAGCCAAAACTCGCTGTTTGCGAATTGTTTTTATTTATTTATAGTATTTATATATATACTTTATTTATTATTATAAGTACTATACATTATTTTTCAGTGTGCAAAGTAATTTTTGACAGACTGTATATATAAATATATATATATATATAATGTATAGTATTTTATATATATATAATATATAGTATAATATATATATATATATTTATAGTATTTATTTTTAAATTGTTTGTCTGATTGAATCCATTAATTTTGTATTAACCGGCAGCTGTTTGTTTTTTTAAATTTCATTATATGAAGGTGTAGAAGTCATGATTAAGCATTGCTAACCTCCCTCGTATCAACAACAACATAACCAACGCAGCAAAAAACATAATACGAAAACAACAAAAACAAGGTTCTGTGTAATAAATGCAAAGATCAAAAGAAAACAACAAAACCGCACTAAATAGAGACGAAGACTTAGACATCTGCCCTCTGTTCTCTTTGTTTGCTCATGTTACGTATTGTAATATCTCCATGGGCTACACAGTATCGTTGATTTTGACATTTCCTCTTTTCGTTTATATTCTACACATTGTTTTAAGTGTAGCATGCGTTGTCTTAAATATATTCTGGTTCATACATACATACATATGTTATGCACGTACATCAGTTATATTATTTATTCAAATGTTCTGCTATCCTTGCAGGAGAAATGCACTATAGTGAGAGTACACATTAGCAAGAGGTAAGCGAGCGTGCGTAACAATAGCCGAAATAATTTAATAATAACGCATACATATGAATGTAATTATGTGAAAGAAAATAATCCGAAATCGAAAGTGCTTACAAGTGTTTTTATGCAAGTAAATACATATATATGTATCGTCGAATCCCGATAATCCAAAATCGCACGGGAACTGCACTTTTTACGATTGGAGGGGTTTTCGAATTATCGAGATTTCGATTTAACGTAGTTTAAAGAACAAAAATACGAATTGACGGCATTTTACATATCAGTTGTTTCCACAAATTGCTTTTGTGAAATGTAGTCGGGGAGACAATGAAGCAATATGAAAGTAACAAAAGTTAATGATAGATAAACTGATCGAAAACGATTTTTTTTGCTTTACGTTTTGAATTATGAGATAAGAGGTTTCAAATATAAACGATTTTTATATTTTTTAACGAGGTTTTATATTAATTGAATTACAAATAAATTACGAATTAACGATGAGACCAAAATTTATGGAAATTTTACGAATTAAAGAAGATTTTTCAAGGGATCAGCAGATTGTTACGAATTATTGGAGTTTTCATTTTGTCGGGGTACGATTTGTAGTTGCTTTTTTACCGAACTCTCGTTTTACGTTTTTAGTTTCTTTTAATTAAAAGTCGTTGATTAAGTATAAATGACTCATGCAGCATACGCAAATGAAAATTAACTGAAGCTTAAACTTGTATTTCTGCTTACTAATAAATGATTCTTGTAAAAAATAAATTGCTTATTCGTATACACAAGGCACCAAAAATTATGCGTACACCACTGCTGTTTTCAGAGTTGCGTCATCTAAAACTTAGCCTTATGGTAGCATAATCAAAAATATAAGTATGAGATTTTATTAACTAATAACATATCTATTGCATATTTCAATAATAAAACCCATTCATTTCAAGTGTGGCTGTCCGAACTATTTCATGGGGAAACACACTCTTTAAGCTTCCTCGCAAGGGTTCTCGTCCAAACTTTTTGGTTTCTGACTAAGATTTCGTGTCATTAAGCGCTCTATATATATTTATATTTATATATTATATTATATTATATTATATTATATATTATATTATATTATATTATTATAATATAATATATAATAATTACAAGGTAAGTTCGAAAGAAACAGGACTTTTTGAATTTAGCGCCCTCTAGTGGCGCCATCTATATGTCAACTGGTGCGTTAGAATCTGCTATCGTTTATCGACTTCCAGTAAAAATTTCATGACATTTCATCTATTGGAAGTGAGGTTATTGCGTTTTAAGTGTCAGTATGTTTTTGTCATCGGTGCGAAAATGAGCTTCGAACAAAGAGCCAACATAAAATTTTGTTTTAAAATTGGTAAAACTTTTACCGAAACGTTTCAATTGATGAAACAAGTTTATGGCGATGATTGCCTATCCCGTAGCAGAGTGCACGAGTGGTTTCAACGTTTTCAAAGTGGTCGTGAGGACATAAATGACGATGAACATGTGGGCCAACCAAAATCCGTGATCACCGAAAATTCCATCGAAACTGTGCGTGAATTCATAAAAAATCAGCCGAAATCATCATTGAAATTCATGGAAATAGAATTGAACATCTCCAAAACATCGATTTATCGCATTTTGACCGAACATTTGGGCTTACAAAAGGTGTGTGCACGGTTTGTTCCGCACAAATTGACTGACGTCCAAAAATTGCTCAGAATTCAACATTCGAAGGACATCATTAAAGAGGCAAAAAAAGACCCGGACTTCCTTTACAAGATTGTGACTGGAGACGAAACGTGGTGTTTTCAATATGATCCCGAAACGAAACGCCAGAGTGCTGAATGGAAGGCGCCGGACGAGCCGAAACCCAAAAAATCGCGCCTGGAGAAGTCAAAAGTGAAGACAATGCTGATTTGTTTTTATGATTCCAAGGGTATTGTCCACAAAGAATTTGTTCCACCCGGCCAAAACGTTAATGCGGTATTCTACCTTGGAGTTTTGAAGCGTTTGGTGCGCCGTATTCGACGTGTTCGGCCCGAATATCGCGAAGATGGAAGTTGGCGTTTGTTGCACGATAATGCGCCGTCTCATCGATCGACGCTTGTGTCCGACTATTTGACCAAAAATCACATTTTAACCATCAACCACTCCCCGTATTCACCTGATATGGCACCGTGCGACTTCTACCTTTTCGGAAAAATGCATTTGCCGATGAAAGGAAAGCGTTATGCAGACGTAGAGGCCATTCAAAAGGCTTGCACCGGCATACTGGCGGCCATACCGGGCAACGAGCTAAAACACTCGTTCGACATGCTTTTGGACCGTGCAAAACGCTGTATTAAAGCAGAAGGAGACTATTTTGAATAAAATAAATTGATTTTGCCGAAAAAACTATTTATTCTGTCTTTTTTTTAAAAGTCCTTGTACTTTGGAAAGTATATCATCATTAATATAGACGATATATTTTGTCACGCTTTTAAACAAAATATACTGAACCGATTTTAATAAATTTTTTTTTTAAATCACATTTATTATTTCCAACTGAGTGGCTTGCTTACTTTTGAATTTTTTTTATTTAAATATGTTTTTTTTTAGTATTAAGTTATTACAAATACAATAAATCAATCAACATAAAAACGTTCGTACGTTTACTGCTTATATTTTGTTGTACGACGACTTTGTTGTCTCTGCCGAACGAAAAGCCGAGAGAATAGCCGAACTATGCTCACACTTGCAGCGTTTCGTCACTGCTTATAAATATTGTGTTTGTTTTTTTTTTTTTGGAGTATAATTTTTTTAACATTTAGTTTTTAAATATTGTAAATAAAAAACCATATATGTATGTATATGTTTTGAACTAAAATGTGTAATTGTTTTTGGGTATAAAGTTGAAAAATTGAATTTTTTTTGATGAGACAACTTATTCTTGTTAGACTATGTAAAAATCGCAAGACAAAGACAGAAAACGTGCAAAAAGATGACATTTTATACATTTTTGTACTGGCGAATTCTGTATAGATGCATAGTGGGCTCATTCGTCTGCAGGTTACTAAGTCTGTCGGTCGACCGCACTCAGCTCTTCGCTGAGCAAACCGCCATGTGCCGATGTGCGTTCGGTCATCAGTTCTGTACTTGCGTTTGCCTGGGTATGTGCGTGAATTACGAATGTTGGGGTGCAAAGCAATTGCAATTGAATGGTGTGGCCTTTAACGCAAGACAAAAGAATTGACATTTCATTATACTGGCACTTTTTTGTTTTTATACCCTGTACCAAAAAATGGTAAACGGTATATTAAAGTTGTGCAATTGTATGTAACGGCAAGAACGAGGAGATAAAGTATATATATTCTTGATCAGCGTCGAAAGACGAGTCGATCTAGCCATGTCCGTCTGTTCGTATGAACGCACGGATCTCGGAAACGGTAAGACCTAAAATCACCAAATTTGGCAGGAAGACTCTTCTAATCCATGGGCATAACAAGTTTATTTTTTTCTTCGATATTCGACCTATAACATACAGCTACCATAGGAACGATCGGATGAAAACCCACATTTAGTAACAACAACCCCTTTGTTTTTTAAGATATGTTCCCCAAATTTTGGATTTAATAGTTTTAGCTAATGTCTAACTACATATCTCAATATTATGTATATCGGTTTACTATATCATATAGCTGTCATAGGAACGATCGGCCAAAAAACAACATTTACTGAGAAAACTTGTTTGTTTATTAGGATATCGTTACCAAATTTTAGATTTAATGATTTTAAATAATATTTAATCACATTCCTGAATATGATCAATATCGGTTTCCTATAATATGTAGCTGCCATAGGAATTGTTTATTAAGATATCGTTATGAAATTTTAGATTTGATGATTTTTAGTAATATCCAATCATATTATTGAATATTATAAATATCGGCTTACTATAACATATAGCTGCCATAGGAACAATAGGCCGAAAAATGGCTTTTACTAAAAAAAAAAATATTAAAGCAACAAAAAAATATATTCAGTTTTGGATTGGGTACAGGGTTTTCTATAGTCGGTTACGCCCGACTATAGCCCTGCCTCTCTAGTTTTTTTTAATTTTATGTGTGCGCATATGAAGGTCGAATAGTTGGTCGCTTTGCGCGATACACACATAATTTTGGTTTTTCCCATTCCAATATAGAATCAATGCACTTGCTGCTAATTATAAGTTTTTTTTTTTTTTTTAATAGTTTTAGTCGCGTGCAGTCATGGTCGTGAATGCAATTTTTTATTCACAGCACAGATGGCCAGACAGAAGCAGGCACACAGCTTTGCACCACCATTGTGTAATGTGTATGAATGCGTAGTACGCTCAGTCGCCTGCAAGCTACCAAATGTAGAATCAATGCACTAGCTGCTAATTAAGGATTTTTTTTGTTTTTTATTGTTTTAGTTGTGTACGCACAAGCGCAACGACCGGGCGGACACAGATACTCAGCTTCTGCATTCAGTCATTGCCTGCGTTTCGACTGCTTAAAATTGCTTTGCTTGCTGTATGCATTATGTCAATAATTATATGGTGGATACATCTAAACTTCCCAGTCAAGATCCCTCAGATTTTGCCGGGTCATCAAAGATGTGTGTGGTCTGGCGTTGTCATGATGCAACACGACACCTTTTTTGTTGACCAATTGAGGCCGTTTTAATTGAATTGCTTGCTTCAATCTGGTTAATTGTTAAACGATTGTTAGAATCAATCGTTTGACCAGTTTGTAGAAGCTCATAATGAACAATTCCCTTCCAATCCCACTAGACACAAAGCATTACCTTTCTAAGTATTAATCCTGGTTTTGCCATTTGCAAAACTGTACCTCCCTTCGTCAATGATCTTTTTCGCACATTATTGTCGTCATCGCCCGTAATCATTCGCTTCAGAAATGGTTCATTTTCATCCGTTTTAGCAATAAATCCCAAGTGGAAATTCGGTTCATTAAACTTTTCACTGTGAATTCGTGTACCACTAAACATCGAGCTTCTTTGTGCATCCAGCTTTTTTCAAATGGTTGATAACTGTTTGGTGCTGAATGCCTAGTTTCCTAACAACGTCCACGTTGCTTACATGCCGGTCTTGCTCAATTTCTTCCCCAATTTCATCAACTTTTTCAGCGATTGGTCGACCATAGCAAGGTGCATATTTAGCATCAAAATTACCAGATCGAAAACGAGTCAACTGCTTCGCTGCTGTTTTTCTAGTTACAACTTCGTTTCCGTAAACTTCACAAATTTTTTCAGCAGCTTGCGACGCATTCTTACCTTTTTTATAATAAATAAACAAAATATGATGATAATTTTCCAAATGTTAATTCATTTTTAAACGTAATAGGTGGGGTGGTTCGTAGGCGAGCAAAAAATAAAAATTTTTTTGATAGAATTTGATTTTATTATTTAATATAGTTTCCTTCGAGGACGATACAACGAGTATAGCGATTTTCCAACTTTTCGATACCACTTTTGTTATACGATTTATCTTTTCCCTCAAAATAGGCCTCAGTTTCAGCGATAACCTCTTAATTCGAGCGAAATTTCTTCTTGGTGAGCATTTTTTGAGGTCTGCGAACAGCCAGTAGTCGCTAGGAGCCAAATCTGGCGAATACGGTGGATATGGGAGCAATTCGAAGTTCAATTCATGTAGTTTTGCCATTGTTTTGATTGATTTGTGACACGTCAAAAGTGAGCAAACGCGACACCCATCTTGCACACAGTTTTCTCATCTCCAAATTTTCGGTAAATACACGGTGTATAGAACTTTTTGAAATGTCTATAATTTCACCTAGCTCACGCACTTTCTGTCAGCGATCATCCAATACCATTTTGTGGATTTTTTTTAACCGTTTTTGGTGTTACTGCCTCATTTGGACGTCCACTGCGTTCTGCATCATCGGTGTCTCTACGACCATGTTTGAAGTCAGCCAACCAACGTTATATTGTTTGTTCTGAAGGAACGGAGTCCTTATAACACTTCTCAAGCCAGTGCTTTGCTTGAACGGATTTTTTCTCAGCAAAAAGCAATATAAAACTAGAAAGGCAGGTGCTATAGTCGGTCGTAACCGACTATAGAAAACCCTGTACCCAATCCAAAACTGAATATATTTTTTTGTTGCTTTAATATTTTGTATTCATTATGTAAGGATATCTCAAGAAAAAATTTTTTTTTTTTTGTAAAATCTATTTTTCGGCCGATCGTTCCTATGGCATCTGTATGTTATAGTACACTGATATATATCATATTTGGGAATATGATTTGGGTTTACCTAGAATCATTAAATCCAAAATTTGGTAACGATATCGTAATAAACAAAAAAGTTTTTCTCAGTAAATGTGGTTTTTCGGCCAATATATGATATAGTAAACAGATATATATAGTATTGAGATATGTACATATCATACATATGAACATATCTTAAAAAACAAAAAGGTTTTTGTTACTAAATATGGGTTTTTATCCGATCGTTCTTATGGCAACTATGTGTTATACAAGGTGAGTTCCAAAGTAAACAGGAACTTTTTGAATCTAGCGCCCTCTAGTGGCGCCATCTATATGTCAACTGGTGCGTTAGAATCTGCTATCGTTTATCGACTTCCAGTAAAAATTTCATGACATTTCATCTATTGGAAGTGAGGTTATTGCGTTTTAAGTGTCAGTATGTTTTTGTCATCGGTGCGAGAAGATGGAAGTTGGCGTTTGTTGCACGATAATGCGCCGTCTCATCGATCGACGCTTGTGTCCGACTATTTGACCAAAAATCACATTTTAACCATCAACCACTCCCCGTATTCACCTGATATGGCACCGTGCGACTTCTACCTTTTCGGAAAAATGCATTTGCCGATGAAAGGAAAGCGTTATGCAGACGTAGAGGCCATTCAAAAGGCTTGCACCGATGACAAAAACATACTGACATCCTGTTTACTTTGGAACTCACCTTGTAGGTCGAATATCGAAAAAAAAAAACTTGTTATGGCCATGGATTGGAAGAGTCTTCCTGCCAAATTTGGTAGTTGTAGGTCTTACCGTTTCCGAGATCCGTGCGTTCATATGGACAGACGGTCAGACAGGCGGACATGGCTAGATCGACTCGTCTTTCGACGCTGATCAAGAATATATATTTTATGGGGTCTGCCATGCCTCCTTCTTGCCGTTACATACATTTGCACAACTTTAATATACCCTTTACCATTTTATGGTACAGGGTATAATTAAAGTACGAAGTTGTTTTTGATCCATTGTTTTGAAAATCACAAAAGCAGTATCACTCTTCGCACAAAAACTCACAAACTTCTGAGTGGAATATCATGAAATTTTAATATTTTTCTTTTGAAAGTTAGGGCTAACTAAAAATCATATGAATTTGATACTAGTAGCGCCATCTATGTGTCAGCCTACGAACTTTTCACCCCACGTGTTATGACGATAATGTTCCGAATTTTCTGTCATTTTTAGACGTAGATAACTTTTCACAGAATAATGCGATTTTAACAATGTCTTTTAACAAAATGAAGCTTCAAATGTACACTTTTCAAACAAGCTTTTGTTTTGCCAGATGTAAATTAATATTACTAGGGATATTACATTTTAGAACCATCTACCGACTATTTGTAACCGAACTTTTTCAAATACCCAATATTTTCTAAGTGATAAAAATTTAAAGAATAGTGTTTTATTGATATAAAATTGACTATTTTTAATGAAAAAATGATTGAAATTCAAAAAGACACCTTCATAGTGCTTGCTCTCTACATTTACGAGACGCAAATAAGTCATCAGTTGTACAATTCTCTTCAGCCCAAATAATGACTTAATTAAAAGCATCCAAAATTTTCGAGGTGTTTAACCGACAAATTTTTCGTTCGTTGGACACAAAACAATTCGTAAAGTTTGCTTTCAACCGTTGACATTTCACTGAGTTTAAGTGTTTTCTTAGTGATCACTCTGTAACAATTGCAAGTTGCATTTAAAATGCTTAATTAATTGTTGATTTTACAACATTATACTTTTTTGATAATGCCGTTACAGTTTCACCTTTTTCTAATAATTTAATAGCCTTTTGGCTTAAATTTAACACATTGCGCGGCATCTTGCTTGTTTGCTCAATTAATATATGTGAAAATGTACAAACAGCAAAATTTAATTAAAATAATTGTAGGAATCGTTAGGTCAGTTAGTCACTCTGTGCGAGAGAATTCGTTAAATTCGTTATTTGTTTTCCTTTGTTTTCGATATTCATATTCAAAAATAAAACGTAAATACATTTAAAAAAAAAAGAACGAGTAAAATTTTAATACTGTTCACATAATCGAGACATGCCTTATTCACTTTTAAGAATCTGTATAAAAATTGGTTGGTAATTTTTTTGTTTACTTTTCTGGATGTTCACATAATCAAGTGTTCACTCGAATAACTACTGTATGTTGTTTTTCTGCTAAATGTATGTATATTTTTGCAATTCCCATTCACGACAACTTGCATATGTACACATGTGTGCGATAAAACAGTCCGTAGGGTTCTCAGGGACAACAATATCCATGATCGTGTTGCAAAGGAAGCTGATTTCATCAGTCAACAAAGAAAAGCGGTTATTGTTCGCAAAGAACAACAAATACAAGATTTTGAACTTTTGGAAGAGCGTAGTCTTCAGTAATGATAGCAAATTTAACCTTTTCGGGTCACATAGTCTGGCGCAAGCCAAATGAAGCTTTAAATATTAAATTAGAGGAGTTTCAATGGGGGGCTCTTGATGTTGGGGAAGTTGTGTTCATTGACGGCACTATGGATAAGCAAGTACACTTATCCATTTCGGAAGAAAACTTGCACGCCGGTGCTGAGAAAATAAGATTGAATACAAATAAATTTTATTTTCAACAAGATAACGATATACACCGCTCTGGTCGTAAAACTTTGACTTGTGTACAACACAAAATATTTTCCGACAACACCACAAAGACAGATTCAGAGCACATCATGTGACATCAAAGCAACTAAAATTTGTTTTACAAAAATAATGGGGAAAAATTCCAATTGTAATGTGCCGAAAATTGGTGGAATCGATTCCTAGGCGATTACAATTTGTGTGCGCCAACAATGAGTACCACACCAACTATTAAATAGTACACTCAACGTTCGCTAACTTTACCAACCTCTAACTTGAACTACCCGCTAACTTGAACAAATTTTTATTTTGAAATTTTCGTGAAACAATCGAAAAGAGTGAAAAGCAGATCCAACAAAAAGAATAAAAAAACAACGGCAACATTAAAATGAGCCTAAAAACCGGTGTTCTGCAGTTGCTGCGCGAAGAGACAGTACTAAATGTAGATTCAGGCAAGAAACGGCAAATAAAAATGACCTCTTTTTTTAAAATAATTGACTGATTATATTCTGAATATTAAGGTACAAATAAACAATATGTCATAAAGTGTGTTTTAAACTTTAAATATATAACTTTCGCTAGAGTGAACAATTCGATAACTTGAATGGAACTGGTTTTAATTAGTTCAAGTTAGCAAAAGTGGAGTGTATTAATTTTTATTTTTAAAGCAACATACACCCATGATCAAAATAATAAATACATTGAACAATTTTCACTTTAACTTCTCATAAATTCTTTACCTGCTAATATATTCTAAAAAGTAAAATGAATTCTTATTCTCTATGCTTAAACATTAAAAAAAAGTAGTGAACTTCATGGAGAATGATTGGTATTTAAGAAACAAAAATAAGTTGTCACTCAGGACTCAAAACTGACCTGATCAAAATAATAAGTACATCTTACGTTTCTGTGCATTATAACGTAAAAACTCATAATTTTTATGGGTGTTTGTTTAAAAAACGTAAGTATTACTTAATAAAATGTAAATCATTGAAATACATAAAAGCATTTTAGGATAAAAATGGGTTATAATAGTCATTGCCCTGATGAAGAGGCACGATTGGTATTAAGCCTCAGAAAACAATGAAAAGCTTTGCAAGACATTGCAAAATCGCTTCAGCGCACGTTGTACTTTGTATAAAATGTTTTTAAAAGGAAACCGGGAAAGGGAACTCATAGTAGACCACTTCAATGCTTGATTGTCGCAGTCGACATGAAACTTCGCAAATTGGTACCTTATCTCGAAATTTCGCTTACCTATCAAGGAAACTTTTCTGGCGATTTCTGTAAGCGTCGGCGAATCGTCGGAGGACTTCCTACGTTAGCAATTTCTGCCGAAATCGCCCTTAAGGACTTAAAAGGATTTTCTTTGGCAAGTCTGATTATGCTTTGTTTTGAAAATATGCCTTTATTAGAAAAACAACATATTTATTTTTTATTTTTACCATTGTTATTCTTTAATAAGCCAATAAAATTAAACTTTTGCATGGAAACCAATAGCCAAAACAGTTTTGTGACTAACTGTATATACTCGTAGTAAAATGGGGGGTTCGTTCCATGTCATCTGAAAACCTTGTAAGATGAAATAAAGAATTATATTTAGTTCGAAAAACCGTGTAAAAATGTGTTGAAAACTGTAAAATTTCTGACATGCATACAAATGGTATATGCAATATTATTTGTAGATAAAAATACCTTCTTTCACTTATTAAGGTCAGAAATATTCAAATATAGTTGATAACACGAACAATTGATTAAATATTGCAAGCTAATAAAATTAAACACTTTAATGATGCAGTATGTTATGTAAATGTCACACGAACAAAATGTGTAGGTAGGGTGTCCCAGGCTATAAAGGAAAAATTTTTTTTTGCAAATTGAGACACGCATACCCTCTTAATTTGTTCCATTGGACCTTAATAACTGAAATAATAAATATTATTGAAATCGGATAGCGATAACCCGTGCCGACTTGATGTCAAACTTTGAATATAAAAGTTTGTATGGAAACCATAGGGGAAAATTTTAACTTAATATTTATTTTGTAAATAAAACACTGGTACTTTGATTATTGTATTATATTTATTACGTATTATACATATTAATCATTTACAGGACATGATTCACTAAATTTTCTTTTTAAGGTTTGTTTTTTACAGTCAGGATATACTTTTCGGTGTTCTTGTACGCAACGTAATAAATATTGTTTTTGTTCCTCATCAACTGTGATTAAGCCATGAAAGTCTTGCATTAACTTAACAGCTCTTTCAGCCATATCATTAACTGCTATCAGTAACTGCACTTTCATTTTAGCCTGTTGAAATGAAGCATTAGCAGGCCACGAAGTAGGACACTCCATGAGAAAACTGTCATCAATTTTGAGTCGCCTGAAAAAGGATCTGCTGTTCATGGAAACAAAGTCATCGATGTTTTTTTCGAAAAGAGGCCCGCTAAGTTCTTCTCTTGATGGAATGTAGCGCTTATTCTGGACCGATGGATTTTCTTTAGTTAAATTAGCAACTATTTTTACCTTACTTTCATGGTTTATATCATCGTCAATAATAGAGACAAGATAGACACTTCGTCTGTCAAATACCACAAATGCAGGCAAAACTTCTGTATAGCCGCTTTTGATATAGTTTTGTCGACCATTTCATATGCCTTCAAAGCCTTTAAAAAGCACAAGTCCTGGTAGGGCGCTTTTACGGCTAAAGGACATTGCAGCCAAGGCTTGGCATATGATATTGCAATAAATAAGCAGACGTCTAATAAAGCTGTTTTCTCCTTGTTTGACATTTTGAATTGAGAGCTAAATAACGATATTTTTAATGAATAAATAGCTCTCGCCATCCATCTAGCTTGATGCATGGCACCTGGAGGACGAATTTTAAATTTATTGTCTGTATCTCCGCCAAGAAATATTATGCAGAGCTCTATTAACTCTCGATAGTCATCTCTTACAATTTCTTTGGTCAATGCAGTTCTGTAAAACTCTAAAAGTTCATCAATTTTAGAATCGTTCAGGCGTAATAGCGTTTCTTTGTGGCTTTGTATCTTCTCTACATTGATATTTTTCCAGTTTGATCGAAAGTTTTTGAATAAAGGGATATCGGGACTTGTAGTGACTTGGCTGATTTTGGCCTCGAACACAGCTTTTAGGACCAATTCGTAGATGTGATGGCGGCAAGCAAAAATCAACATTTCTCTGTTCAATTTCTGTTCGAGAAGCACACATGCACCAAAATATTTCCTTTCTAGAACTGCGTAACTTCACAGACATGTTGACACAACGAAAACAATGCGTTTACTAATAAAAACAAACACGATATAACAAGCATATTAACACTTAGTTCGCGCGCGCCGTACTATGCAAGTATTGACAAGTTTCGATGCAATTCGGCACGGGTTATCGTGATTCAATTTATGTGAAATTTTATTTATAAGTGTTTTGACATCATTCAAACAAAATTAGAGGGTATGCATTGAAAAAATAAAACTTTAATTTTTTTGGGACACCCTAGTGTAGGTAATAGTTATCGAATAAGAGGATTTTCCGGTAACTAATATGTATATACCAGAGATCTGCAGTGAGTAGCTCATATAGTGAATCCACTTGCAATTTCATGAGCCACTTGCGAATCAAATCATATTCACATTCACAACTGAAAAAAAAAAATTTTTCACAATCACAAACACTTGCTTATAAAATAGTAAGTGCAAATAACACTCACACTAATGTGTTGCTTCGGCTTGGATTCACACTTAAGATTGTCAACGAATGTCAAGCCTATTCGTGATTCCTCGTTGAATATTCGAGGATTCTCACAAGTAAAGGGTGATTTTTTAAGCGTAGTTTTTTTTTTAAAATGGAATAAAACACTCAAATTTGCTTAAAATATTCAAAATTTGTATTGTATCGATAAATAGGCCTTTGCCATTTACGTTTTAAAGACAACTTTATGTAAATGTTGTTCGCGGCTCCGTTTCAAATGGTCCATTCGAAAGGTCCAATTTTGCGTCACTTTTTCGAGCATTTCGGCCTGTATACCATGAATTACGCGTGTTATGTTATCCTGTAAGGCTTCAATCGTGTTCGGCTTGTCCACATAGACTAACGACTTTACATAACCCCACAAGAAATAATCAAGAGGCGTTAAATCGCATGATCTTGGCGGCCAACTCACAGGGCCATTTCCAGAGATAAGCTGCTCACCAAATTCATCCTTCAACATTTCATAATATGGTCTTAACAAACGGTGGACATTTTTAATAGAGCACGAATTTTGATAATAAATTTCAATAATTTGCGATCGTTGCTTGTTCGTAAGTCTTTCCATGATTAAATGGCAGAGAATACTGAATACTTTTCACTTTGACAGATGACGTTTGGACGCCATTACTAACCAGTGCTGCCAACCTGAAAAACTTAACTCTTAAAAAATCACCCTATAGCTCATGAGTTGTTTGTGTGCCTGTGACATGCCCTTGTTGAATTTATACGAAAGCTAGTTAAATTCTAGATATTTCGGTTAATTTCGTCATATGATGGTCATTTGTGTGCAATCGTGAGTGTTGCCGTTTGTCTATGTGTAGTCGTATGGTATGAGGGTTGAAATGCAAGGCAAGCATATGTTCGTCACTTTCTTCGCGCATTGCAAAAGACTTGACATTTTTTGTGTGCGTACTTGACATCACACATCTACTTTTGTTTTTTTTTTACATTTGAAATGTTGAATCGTTGCACTTATTGCTAATTATGGGTTTTAAACCCTGTACCAAAAAATGGTAAAGGGTATATTAAAGTTGTGCAAATGTATGTAACAGGCAGAAGGAGGCGTGGTAGACCCCACAAAGTATATATATTCTTGATCAGCATCGAAAGACGAGTCGATCTAGCCATGTCGGTTTGTCTGTCTGTCTAATACTTTTCCCTCCATATTTCAAATTTATTTGCACAGTCTCACGTAGTTTTTATCCCGACCAAAATACAGGGGCCTCTTACACTATCAATTGCCCAGTTATTGATGAAAAAATGCTTCTGTCTTATTTATTAGCTATTATACCCACTTTTTCTGTCGGCCCTGAGGGTATTTCTGCATGTTTTTAAAGTACTGAGCTAGTGCTTTAGATCTTCTCTTTGTAGGTTGTTTAATTTATCGGTTACGATCTTTTCTTTTCCTATGGTATGGAAAGAATCTTACATTTTGCCTATCCACAAAAAAGGTAGTAAAAAGGATATCTCAAACTACCGTGATATTGCTAAGCTATGCGCAATACCGAGAGTTGATGGAACATATAATTACTGATCAGCTTCAGCACTATATTATTCCGAATTCGAGTATTTCTCAACATGGCTTCTCTAAAAAACGATCAACAGTTACAAATCTTCTGTAGTTCACTTCACATGTTTCCAGTGGATTTGCTCGATATTCTCAGACAGATGTTACTTGTACTGATTTCAGTAAAGCTTTTAATAGTGTTTGCCATTCGTTGCTTCTTACTAAGTTAGATAGATTTGACTTTTCGCCATAAACTTGTAATGTGGATTGATAGCTATTTAAGGCGAAGGTCCCAAAAAGTTTTATTTAATTGGCTGTGTTTCTAAAAATATTAATGTCCATTCTGGTGTCCCACAGGGCAGCCACTTAGGTCCTTTGCTTCTTAACATTTTCATAAATGACCTTCCATCTGTTATTAAGCATTCTCATGTGCTTACGTTTGCTGATGATGTAAAATTATATTTTACTCTGGAATCCCTTCATCATCAGAGTCTGTTTCAAGAAGACCTCGATTAACTTTCAAAGTGGTGTAAGGATAACATTCTTTACCTAAATTGTGACAAGTGTAAAGTTATGTCTTTCACTCGCAGTAAACTTAGGTTGTATTCCTACTCCTGAAATGGTTCTACCTTAGATCGTGTTTATGAATTTAACGATTTAGGTGTTTTGATATGCCCGAAACTTAACTTTAGTTCTCACATTCTCATGACCACTTATAAAGATAGAGGTGTTCTTGGCTTTATTAAGAGATAGTCTAAAGAATTTAATGATCCTTATACCACCAAGCAGCTTTTTACTTCTTTGGTTCGTCCGATTATAGAATATGCTTCATTTGTTTGGAATTCCCAACTCACAGCATATTCGCCAAAAATTCAATAAATATCGTCCCACAACCTGCTTATTTATTTGATTTGACTTTGTTTGACTTCTGGCTATTCAGCAAACCACTCCGGGGACACCGTTTTGAGTCAATTTAGATAGTAAAAGCAAAATCGCGAAAGATAACTGGAAAATTTGTTGGTATAGGTTTATTGCAGCGGAAGGGGATTACTTTAAAGAATATAAGAAAATGCACCTTTCAATTTGATCATAGTACTTATTGTAATTCATGCCTTGGATTACGCATCGCAATGTCTCGCGCAGGGCTTCGGTGCCGAAAAAAATCGCAGGGGGTGAAAGGTTTAGAAATTAATTACTTTTCGCTTTTATTTTCCCAAAACTTTTCTTTATTTGGCTTTTTTATACCCTGTACCAAAAAATGGTAAAGGGTATATTAAAGTTGTGCAAATGTATGTAACGTGTAGAAGGAGGTGTGGCAGACCCCCAAAAGTATATATGTGTATTCTTCATCAGCATCGAAAGGCTATTCGATCTAGCCATGTCTGTCTGTCTGTCCGTATAAACGTACGGATCTCGGAAACGGTTAGACCTACAATCACCAAATTTGGCACGAAGACTCTTTTAATCTATAGGCATGAGTTTTTTTTTATGTTCAACCTATAACATATAGCTGCCATAGGAACGATCAGCCGAAAATCCACATTTCCTAACCAAAACCCTTTTGTTTTTAAATATCGTTTCCAAATTTTGGATTTAATCGTTCTAGCTGCCATAGGAACGATCGTCTGAAAAACAACATTTTGTGAGAAAAACTTTTTTGTTTATTAAGATATCGATTTGATAATTTTAAGTAATATCCAATCATATTTCTGAATATGATAAGTATCGGTTTACTATAACATATAGTTCCCATAGAAACGATCAACAAAAAAATGGCTTTTATTAAAAAAAAAAATTTTTTTTTCTTGACATTTCCTTACACATGAATAAAAAATATTGAAGAAAGAAAAAAAAAAATTCAGTTTTGGATTGGGTACAGTCTACAGTTCTATAGTCGGTTACGCCCGACTATAACCCTGCCTTTCTAGTTTTTTTTTGTTTGTATTCTTAAAACTCCTGGGTTTTTTTTTTCTTCCGTTGTAAGTAATGTCATAATTATGGAACGGATCATGCCGGATAAATTTGCCATAGTAAGGCACTCTCGTTGTGAAATCGATTGAATTTAGAACCGACTTTATTGAAGCCATCAATGCTCAGACGTAGCATATGAATCTAAGTTTGATTGCTGACAAAGAGGCTTCCAAGTAATGAGCACCAAAGAATAAGAAATTATATAGTGGATCAAAAAGCTCTTTTATATGCAACTTCCTCGTTTAAGTTAACGGGTCAATTTCGATGCAGTCACAGAGTTGAAAATGTCACTATTTTCTCTTTATGACCATTTCGTCACTATTGGTATTTTCGACACCAAAAAAAGCTCTTTTAGTTATTTTAGTCACTATTAGTGAAAGTAGATATTAAAGAATTAGGCTCGGCCGGGCAGGGTAAAAGACGAAGCGAAATCTGAGCGGCTTGTCTGACTTCGCATTGCTTGTTCTCTTTTTGTCCCTTTTCCTTATTCAAATGTGCTGCTTACGCTCATACAGCTTATGATAGTCGTTTGTGTTTTCGGTCAATTTCTTATTCGTCAGCAATTGACTTTATTTATGCGTTAAGATATGATTTTTTCATTCAATATATATAGATTTGTTGGGATGATATATTATTGTTACGCTTGAAGTTTTTTCTTCAGTAAAGCAATATGGGGGAAATCAGAGTCATATTGCTCTTGCTAAAGACACTTGTGCACTGTGCAAAATGTCTGTATGCGTAATTCGCTTAGCTGCCGATGTGTCAAAATAAATTGTCCACTAACTATCCATACTTTGAGTACTCTGCAGCAATTTCCTTATTCTTCTACTATCCAAACGAACTGGTACTTCGTTTCAACGGCTGTTCAGTTTAATGCGTGCCCAACTTTTGTTCCATATGAACTTAATAATTGTACCATCTATACATATTTATAAAAATGCTTGGCATAATCGATCAATTGAGAACGGCTTGACCGATATTTTTTTTTTTGGTTTATTACCCAATAGTATCTTGTCTCAAACAAGTTTTGACTTTAAAACAACTTTTAGAGCTTTGTGGGTTTCTAATTAAGTTACATGAACATTCAGATGTAACTTACATTTATATTTGACATTTTAATGGAAATATTACATTGGAAAAGAAAAAAATAGGAACACCTTGGCTGCAGGCAGTTACTGCAACACAGCTTGCCCGCTCTACCGAGATACTGTATCGTTTACTGCCGAAGGATTACTTTTTCAATAAACGCCTGGCCACACACGTCGTTAGTTACTCGTTCGAAGCTCCGGGAGTTCGATTGGGAGGTTTTTATGCATCCACCATATAGTCCGGACTTAGCACCAAGTAATTACTATAGGGTGATTTTTTAAGAGTTAAGTTTTTCAGGTTGCCAGCACTGGTTAGTAATGGCGTCCAAACGTCATCTGGCAAAGTGAAAAGCTTTCAGTATACTCTGCCATTTAATCATGCAAAGACTTACAAACGAACAACGATTGCAAATTATTGAAATTTATTATCAAAATTCGTGCTCTGCGAAAAATGTGCACCGTTCGTTACGACCAATTCATCGCCGTTCTCAGCTATTGGGCATGTGTTACTCAACCACATGGAAAATTTGACGTATCGATTTGGGTTTGAAAGCCTATAAAATTCAACTTCTACAAGAATTGAAGCCGAATGACCTACCACAATATCAAATTTTTGGCGAATGGGCCTTAGAACAGCTCCATGAAAATCCGCTGTTTTATTGAAAAATTGTGTTCAGCGATGAGGCTCATTTCTGGCTCAACGGATACGTGGATCGACGGACAACATTTACATGAACTTGTCTTTAAAACGTAAATAGCAAAGGCCCATTTATCGATACAATAAAAATTTTGAATATATTAAGCATTATTGAGTGTTTTATTCGCTTTTTAAAAAAATTACGGCTTAAAAATCACCCTTTATCTGTTCCTGTCTATAGCGAACGATTTTGCTGGTGAAAAATTTGCTTCAACAGAGTTTTCCGAAAATTTGTTGCTACAGTTTGTTGATCATAAGGACCAGGGTTTTTATAAGAGAGGTATGATAAAATTACCTTTAAAATGGCAGAAAGGTATTGAACAAAATGGCGCATATTTGACTTATCATTCTATGTATACTAAATAAATCCTTCAATTTCATACAAAAATAATGCATTTCTCTTTACTACACCCGATATGATAATTCCATGTCAGCTTACTGTCGATTTGCAGGCCAAGGTATTTCGCCACATTAACTATGGGAGTATCAGTTCCGTTTATTTTGATATTTTTTTTTGTTGGGTAAGTTCTCTTTATTGTGTACACAATTTGCAGCGTTTTTTGCTCATTTATTTTTATATTCCAGAGCATTTTGCAATTTAGCTGTTGCAGTGAAAATATTTTCGTGGGTGTAGAGAAATAGTTTTGAGGAAACATTTTGTTGAGTTTGTGTAGAAGCCCTTAGTGCCAGACCTTGTTAAATGCTTCTTCAACAACCAAAAATACTCAAATGCAGAATTTTTTGCTGTCGAGTTCTGTCATTAGTTTATTTGTGACTCGATGAACTTGTTGGCTACTCGAGTGTTTATGGCGGAATCCAAATTGATGGTCAGGTATCAGTTTTTTTTCCAGTATTGGCTTCAATTTGTCAAATAGTAGCTACAATACAAAACACAAATACAATGCCTGTTATTTGGTCATAACCTGGTGCTTTTTTGCTTTTTGTCTGTTTTTTTATGTAGTCAATTATGTGTTGCGTCGTAAATGGTTTTGTTTTTGGTGTTGGGGTTGCAGGACTGTTGGATAAACGTAGGGTCCTGCTGTTGTCGGATCCATCGGAGAATATTCCTTCAAAGTAGTCTGCCAGGATCGAAGCTTTGTCTTCATTGGCTTTGGCTCAATTCCCGTCAGGCTTGCGTAGTGGTGGTTGATGATGCGTTTTGATTAGTAGCTTCTTGGTCGTTTTCCAAAGGGAGTAGTTAGCATGTGCTGTAGGCTTGAGTCGAGTTAAATAATTCAAAATTAAATTTGGTTGGCATTTAGTTTAAGTTGTCTCTTAGGACTTTTGATAGCTCTCTTGTAATTTGATTTATCGTTCGGGAATTGGGTAAGTTTCCATCTTTTGCGAAGTTCTTTTTTTTTTTTTATCGGCTTTTTTATTTCTGGACAGGAATAGACATTATTGGGTTTATTATTCATTTAGATGTACTATGGCTCTATCAACGTCATCGTGGCTTTTTAATGGGATATTTAATACATGATGATTTTTAATATAGACAAGAAAAGAGTCCCAGTCTGTTTTCTTATTACATATTTAGTGTGGTAAGTTTTTGATTACTGTGTTAAGTTGATAAGTCAGCTTGACCGATTTGGCTGCTTTTTTTGACATTTAATAATGTGTATAAGCTGGACTATTGGCTGAAATCCGTTTTGCCCTTGAATTTTCAGACGATATATGAAGCAAAGATGGTCACGTCAAAAAATAATTCATAACATGTTTTACGCAGCGTGTTGCATGCATGTGGTGTAGCGCAATAGGTAAAGCGACGGCGAAAGTTTTTTTTTATTTCTACACACTGCCTGTTCATTGAATCGAAAACTACTGTCGGAAAGATTTTTTTTTTATTTTTGAATTTTTTAATAATATTCCTCATTTTAATTTATTTACTTATTAGTATATATTCTTTTGTAAAGTTTTTTTTTAATTGCGGTTGAAAATGCTAAAACGTTACACACAGGCAAGCCAACTGCCAGCAGCTGCCGGCAATTAAGGAACAATTAGTGAAATACGGTGTACAAATAAAATTAATTAATAAAACAAAAGTTGTGTTTAAAAACCAATGTTATGCATGTGAATATTAGTGCATCGTAAAAGTTTCATAAGTCAGACAAAAAAAAAGCAATTTTTTTTTGACCTCATACATACAATATGGCGGCGCTCTAATGAGAACGCTACCTAACGATAATGAGAGTGGTCCGATTGCTGTAACATCTCGGCGTCACCTTCTATTTACTACACCATGATATGTGGTAATGTTTTTTGCATGGAATATCAAAGAAACGGCTATATTAGTTATATTAGCTGTATAGTATAATTAAAATTTGAACATGGCGTCAATTAGAAGTTGATAATTGCTTGTAATTTGTTTTTGTAGGTAACTTTTCTGACACTAGGGTTGAATTTAAAAACAGACCACGGAGTCATGTGTTATAGAGTTGTCCACCTTCTTCATGGACATTCCCTTTCATTCACTCACTCACCAACAGAGTGATGATATATGATTCGATTTTCCGTTTTTCTAAATGCCTCTCAATTTATTTTAACATTTCTCAATTCCTCAATTAAATGATGCTATGTTTTTACCCTGAAGGGAAAAACTGGACTCTTTTTTTTTTGTTGTGTTCGTAATTCTCTGGAGAAGGTTTGTGTGATTTTCTTTTCATTTATTTTTTATTATTAAAATTGGTTACAAAATCAGGTGAAGTCACTTCTTATAAATTTTGTAAACACTGCTTACACATTTCGGATATACCACAACTAAAATTACAATAAACTCCCAGAAGAAACGGTGGCTTACGCTCTTATGTTTGCAAAAAATTAAGTAATTTCAGCAGATAATTTGCATTCTCACAACAGACAAACGCGCAACCAGACAATTGAGAGCGCAGTGCTCAAAACAACCATCAAAATGGTTTTACCGGAATCTAATTAGGATATTTAAAGGGATTACTAATTAGACAAAGAAAAAGCATGTGATCCCTTTTTTTTATTATGCTTTTAACGGGTTTGACAGAAGAAGACGGTTACACAAGCTGGACAGAAAGAAAATGCATAGCGAAGCAAGTCCGGGATTGCTAGTATTTTAATAAATGTATTTTGCACACAATTGTTTTCACAAATAATGTATGATTAGTGAAAAATATTCTAATTGGCTTTGACTTTTGTCATTTGTACAGTCAAAGTGTTCAGAAGCAGCTTTGAGAATTGAAATGCCCATAACAATTAAGAAGAAGTGGCAAATATTTTGTGAAAATCAAGAAATATATGCGGCTTCAATTTTTGAAACTTTTAAAATCATGACATATTCTCTTATTAGTTAGTGACTAGGTATACTTTTTTTCATAACCTGATAAACGGAAAAGTCAATTCGCCTTGTCTCCTCGGGAAAATAAACTTTAACGTGCCTTCGCGTTCAACAATATACTATTTGCCCATTAGATAAAAATCATGCACGATCATCTTTCTTACTGCATCCCTTTTATGTTATGTGTTTGGCTTATAACTCTATCATTTATTTTTTAACATCACGAGTTGACTCGACAACCCTGTGACACAAAGACGCG